>JAWQFJ010009061.1:5000-12474 GCA_034096865.1 Theodoxus fluviatilis | reverse complement strand
TATATAATTGCTACATGAATTTGAAAGGCCTCAATTGTAATTCCTAACACAACCGTCTCAGGCTGTATCTCATTGGGAAGGTTTCCCTGGCCTGAGTGACAGCCGCGTCGCCCATGTATCCAGTGGAGGTGTGAACTACATGGTCTATTGCGACTCTAGATGGGCAGTGATAACCGCTACGTGCGCCCCAATCATGTCCCTGCACGCAGCAGATAGCGGACTTGTTTTCCAATAAAACCCTTCTTATTCCATGTGACTCAATCAACCATTTCTGACTCCGCGCTTTTCCAGGACCTAATCCATCTCCTGATTGCTTTTGAGTAATGCGATCCCCATGGGTCTCCGATAAGTCCAGGCAGGTGCCGTAGGGGAAAATATCTCCATTGCCCGGCTGCCTCATTCATAATCACCGGCAGATTACGGAGAGTCATTTCCACGCTATAAAGCTCCGTCTGAGAGGTTATGATTTGACTGTGGGAACTGCACACATTCCGCCCGGGGTCTCTCATCAAGGCCATAAGCTTTAATCTTCCTGACTGGGAAATGGTGAACCCCCTTACCCCTCCCCTTCCCTGCCCCCCGACCCCCCCTTCACCTTTCCTCTTTACCTACCTTGTACACCCCTCTACCACACTCCACCCCCACCTCCCGACGCCGCCTTCTCGCAGCCTTTTCCTATACCACCTAAGTTTCATGTCCACTTACCCATACCCCTCGCTTCACCCCCACTGGTCCTCCACGTCCCCCGCCCTCTCCCCCACCCACGATCTTCCCTCCACCCCGTCTTATGACTGCGACTCGCCGCTTTAAGCACCCTCATCGAGCAGGTAGGTCGCATTCCCAAGTCTTCCGTTTCCTTTAATGTCTGTCAAATAAAGTGGAGGGGCGTGGTGGGGGTGGGAGTGGGTGGGAGTGAGTGGGTGTGGGAACAGACTGCCAAAGACGAGTGTAGCCGTTCTGGTCCAGGAAGGAGCGCAGGCAAGTGGCAAACCTTGTCCAGCAGACACTGATGAACGTGGCGGCAACTGGTCTTGGCGAGCACTTGACAGGGAGACAGTGAATCCAGATCCGACTCCAACGTCACGGCATGGCTCCACACGCGTCTGCGCGGTTGTCCCGGGCCCATGGCTTGTTGGCTCGCTGGGGGAAAGGCACAACAATGAAATAGGTTTCTTTCCGTAGAAAGGCAATGGTTTCCACACGTATATTCATTTGAAAAGGAAGTTAACAATGTGCTAATAAAATGCTAAGTTTTCCTGTGTTTTCATTGTCAGTGCTTTCTAATGCAAGACTAATGAAAAGACTGGAGGCTTGTACACGCTGCTACTTTTCCATACCACATATTTGATAATACATTGATATTTGATGAAGTGGCAGACGTGTAAAGCAGCATACAGTTTCACAAAATATGAATGAAAATGCAGTGTCTTTTTTGTGTGTATCAAGAAACGCATTTCACAGTCAAACTTTCGATGGACGAAAAGCTGTACGCCCTATGTTGTACTGCCTTGTCGGGAACAAGAAGTAGGGTGATGGGCGATGGGGGGAGCATGGCATGAATTGTCGTAGAGAGTCTCGACATGTTAGAGGCGCATTTTATGCTTTAGCATCTTCAGAGATACGTTTAACCATAAGTATTCGTGGGATGACGACTTGCATGCAAAATGAACAATCGTCACATTTTAGATTCACATCCACAATAAATAATATATATGCATTTTAGCGCATTAATTCGATTTACGCAGTTGAAGGACTTCGAGACTATTAGATACATCACGGAGACAGTCATGGGAGTTCATTGCATTTTGGGGGGCATTCAGCGTGGCTGAGACTAGTGAATATATCTATGTGTTCAGAATGTTTTTGGGGATAGTCGTTTAATGATTTAAATAAATAAGTCAAACGTAAATTATAATTGCCTGTCGCTTGATATGTCAATGACAAACTTCTGTGTCGCATCGAGCAATTTTGCATCCTATCATTCAGTTTGCTAGAACTGTGCGAACAGACGAAAAGTTCGCGTCAGGCTATTTCTGCGTACAGCGCCGTTGCAGCATCAGGAGTCGACAGTCGATTGTCAATTAAATCAACCGCCTTTTCCAGGAGGAAGCAAGAAGCAGGGGGTTAAGCTGGAAGGGGGGTTGCAGGGTGGAGGGGGGGGGGGGAGGGATGCCTGAGATCGACGGCGAGCGGAGATGGAGGCAGAGGAGGGATAGGGGGCAGATGAGGGGGTAAGGAGCAGAGGAGGGGATGGGGATAGGGGGCAAACAGGGAGAGGGGAAAGCACAAGTTCTTCAGTTTGCAAGGAAAGCTTTCGGGGAGAGGAAAGACGGTCAACTAGAGGGGTGCTTGGCTCCAGGTGAAGCAACCAGACAGTCGCAAGTACACTTACAGAGAGAGGGAAGTTACAATGAAGCAGGAAGAGTGGCAATGGATGCATGAGTGAGACTCATACACCTGGAGATGATTCAAGTATACGGATAAAACGCTATAGGGGTCAGAGGGACGGGAAGATGGTCCAGACAGGATGGTGTATTGATCGGGGTCAGAAACCTGACAGAGAGAGAGAGAGAGAGAGAGATGAAAACAGAGTAAAATGGCATTAATGCATACAAGACGTGGAGGGGGCAGGGGCTCTTAAAATTAAAAGGCTATTGAACGAGAGAGAGAGAGAGAGAGAGAGGAGAGAGAGAGAGAGAGAGAGAGAGAGAGGAGAGAGAGAGAAGAGAGAGAGAGAGAGAGAGCTGCTGGGGCAGGCAGGGCGGGCTAGGGTAGGTAGAGACAGAGGCAAACAGTGTGCCGGGCAAACACAGACAGACAGACGAGCGCGCCCTCTCACCTGCTTGTAGCGCCTCCGCCATCTTATCGCCTGGTTCCCAGGACAGCGTTGCATCGTCTGACCCTATCTCCCCCGCCCCTAATCCCCGGTCCCCTCGCACTACTCCCTCGCTGTCTCTCTCAGTCGCCCTCCCCTCTCACCCTTGCCTTTTGCCCTCGTCAACCATAACTCACTTCTTTCCACACACTTCATTGAGCTTCTCAGCTCTATCGTCGAGTTGTCAGTGGGGCTCCTCCTGGCTGGGCCATCGACCCTACTTTCTCAATTGTGTTTCTCACTGGTCCGTTCCTCTTTCAACCAAGGATGTTGGAACTTTTCCGGATATTTAGGTTGACTTTTCACTTGCAATATCCACGCAGACTTTGGCTGTATTCAAGCACATTTTGCACGGGTCCACTTCTTCGGCCTCGCCGGTAACGCAACATTTTCTGCAGTAGCTCATCTGTCCATCTACATGTGAATCGACTTATTTTTCCATCCATACGTCTTCCTGCCTCCTGCTAACCCGCCTCTCTTGCTATCTACCAACCCATCAATCTACCTACATACCTCCCTCACTCACTCCTACCTACCTCCCTGCCTGCCTGCCGGCCTGCCTGCCTACCTACCTACCTAGCCTACCTAACACTACGTACCTATCTACCTACCTATCTACCTACCTACTACCTACCAACTACTACCTCCCTCCCTACTTACTACCTACCTACCTACCTACTTACCTATCTACCAACCTACCTTCCAATTTGCTTGAATATTTTACCTCCCATCCACCTACCTACTTTTTCTACCTACCCATTCACTTACCTGCTTACCTTAATACCTACTTACCTACCTGTCCAACTGACTGGCAGTATGCCCGCCAACCTACCCACCTATCTATGATGAATTCTTACTATATACTACTAGCAAGATAAACTACCTACCTACTAATCAGCTAACGTTTCCACCTGCTAACCAGCCTTTCTATCTACCTACTTGTGTATTTACCCACAAAATAAACTAACCGACCTACCCACCTCGCCACCCACCTACCCAGCAACCCAACTGCTTGCCCATTCTGCGAACCCGAGTCAGTATTGTATTGTCAGCTGGTAGGCGAAGTCTCTAGTAAACTGGAATGCTGCTTGCCTACCTACCAACCTTACTACTCATCTATATGACCCCCTGCCTAGCTGCCTGTCTGCTGCTTGCCTGCTCACCTGCCAGCGCGCAGGCAAATCTATATGTTCATTAATCTGTCAACAGTCAGGCTGTCGGTCAGTCAATCAGTCCATCTGTATGTCCATCCTACCGTCCACCCATCCATCCATCCATCCATCCATCCATCCATCCATCCATCCATCCATCCATCCATCCATCCATCCATCCATCCATCCATCCATCTATTCATCTATTCAACCATCCGTTCGTGCATGCATGCATGCATGATTCATCCCTCCCTCCATTTATTTATCAGTCCATCCATCGACCCATCGATACATACATCCATCCACTTATTTATCAATCATCCACTAACCCCTTCCTCCCTCCCCCCCTTATTAGTTCCCTTTTAATAAAGAGTACACATTATCTGTTTTGGGCCTTTTGAATCTACGCCAGATTCAAATGTGCAGAAACAATCCACATGGCGTGATGCCTCCATTGCATCGGTTTTCATCCTAGTGGCACGAGAGGTTGGCGTGGTATAATCTACGATATGAGAAGAGATGCTGGTGGAAACATCAGTCTCTACCCCCTCACCCCCCACCCCTACCTAATCCCCCCTTCCCCCCAGCGTTTCATGCTCCACCAGCAGCGCTCGAAACTGCCACTCAAGAGGGAGGCCCTGCAGCCACAGCTGTCGCTGCCTCCTGGACTGGCTCTACTCTGCAGCCTGTGGTCTTTTGAAGCAGTGCTGGCCACTGCACAAGATTCACCGCCAAATAAGTTCATCTACCATCAAACTAGCGGAAAGAACAACATAATTTTATACGTCTTTTCTGAAAGTGGCACTCTTATCTTTCTGGTGATCGAATAAAACTTGGTGTTCAGATGCACGTCGTACGTCTGGAGAATTGTGAACTTTCTCGACTTTACGTCCAGACGTCGCATTGGTTGAAATGTCCATCATCGCTGTAGGTAACAAATACCGCGCGAGTTCCACAGCCTGTCCTGATGCACACGTAAGAAATTCCCATTAGTGGTGTCTATAAATAGAAACAATAGGAAACGGAACGCAAGACCTGCACATCAGGACCACGCGCCATCCTGAAAGTTGCATAAATACATTCTCTGCACAATATTTTCTTGCACTGCCAGGAAAACTTGTAACTAATCCTTAGTGAGCGATGATTGTTTAAGTTCTTTAGCAAGTAATGCAAAGTGCTGGATAATTGCACACGTCAGTGCACACAACAGATTCACAAAAGGAATCAAGAGGTTCGATGAAGTGCATGTTGAGGGGGACGTATGGAACAATGGCTGGTAGAGGGACTGCCGCGAGTGCATTGCATGCGATGATTTCGTCGTTGGAATGAGAAGTGTACACTGTCAACGCGCACACGACTATATCATGACTTGCTGGTCATCATGTTTACTGAGAACGTCGATGGCCCATGGTGACCAGCTTCTCGTGAGTGAACCTTGCCTTGGTTTGTTTGTGAGAATGCCTACAGAGACGATCCTCACAGCATTGAGATCCTAGGTAGAGGATGAAGAAGAAAAAAGCCGTGCAGCAACATTGGATGCTTTTCTAACAGCAAAGAAAAGTCAAAGGGGACATTGTGACCAAACGACGTATATTTCTCCCTACGCTTTCCTGGTCACGACTCCTTCAGTGCGTGTGCGGAGTGAGGGAGTCACTACAGAGGCATCACAAACCCGAGCTGTCGCCTCAGGCCCGCCACGTGGGTCGTGTCCGCTGGAGTCAGCTTACAATGACAGTCAGCGCTCTACATTCAGGGCGTGGGTCACGGATGTCGCTCACAGTGCGACATAAACCCGACATCTTGGTTCAGTCGTGCCCCACTCGTATAAAATTCTGGTAATAAGCATCCGCGAAGATCCTCTAGATTTCCTATCCCTATTTGCGTTGTCTCCCTACCCACAATGAGGTAGGAAAGTTTGTAGCCTCTGATGGCCACTGCACCAGGTCCCTAGGTGGGCTGTTTGAGCACCCATCAATGGTACAAAGTCGTAATTTGAAAGAGCCCCTTTCCTTACCTTACTTTACCTTACTTTACCATGTCATGCCATATCATACCATACCGTACCGTACCGTACCGTGCCTTACCAAGGACAAGAGTCTGATTGAGGGTGTGGAGATGTGGAGATATATGGGTAGGAATGGGGCAGTGGGAATGGGGCAGTAGGAATGTGGGCAGTAGAAATGGGGCAGTTGGAATGGGGCAGTGGGAATGGGGCAGTGGGAATGGGGCAGTAGGAATGGGGCAGTAGAAATGGGGCAGTAGGAATGGGGCAGTGGGAATGGGGCAGTAGGAATGGGGCAGTGGGAATGGGGCAGTGGGAATGGGGCAGTAGTAATAATAGTAGTAGTAGTAGTAGTAGTAGAAGCAATAGATTTTGTTGTTGTAGTAATGGCAGTAGTAGTAGAAGTACTAGTAGTAGTAGTGGTAGCAGCAGTAGTAGGATCAGTAGTAGCAGTAGTAGGAGCAGTAGCAGCAGCGTAGTAGTAGAAGTAACAACAGTAGTAGTAGTGGTAGTTGCATGTTGTCATTGTCATTATTGTTGCTGCTGCGCTGCTGCAGCCGATGAAGATGATGACGATAAATATGGTTTTCTATATGACCTATCAGAAATATTACTCGTGTAATTGTTGAATACAATTATGTCTTCATTTCTAGATAACATGCTGGTTTGTTTGGTTTTGTATAAGCATTTGTGTGCGAAGAATGTGAAATGCTTGCGGATGTGAATGTAATGTAAAGTGCCTGCTAAAGGTTCGGGGAGGGGGGGGGGGGGGGGGGGGGGGGGGGGCTTTCCCTCCTTTGTCTGTAAGAGGGGGTCAGAATGAGTCAGCGCCTCTTTGTCTGTGAGAGGGGTTGGATGCGATTCTGCCTGGTCAGCGCGCAGAGGGTCAGGGGGTCAGAGTGAGTCAGCGGAATGCTGGGTGGGGGGCGGGGGACTGGAAACTCCCCATCCCCCTACGCAGTAAGCATCTGACCAGAGATACTAAGTGTCTCTCGACCTGGCCAGGTAGAGGAGGTGGCGTCCCCTCGAGTATGCCGACGTGGCAGTGCAGAAGTCGCTGTGGATACTCTCGAACCCAAGCACGGCACTATATAAACGTATGTACATGAGAAGACGGAGACTGAGGCTAATGACTGGAAGCAAGGCTTGGAAGGCTGTAGGAGCCGTAGTGAGGCGCAGCCTGTCCAGCACGGGTGACTGGAAGCTGAGAGCGCTTGGGAGGCTGTCGGAGCCGTATTGAGGCGCAGCCTGAGCAGCACGAGTGACCACTGTGGGTGCACGAGTGATTGCTGGAAGCGCTGACCAGTCCGGGAATAAACATCCTGTAGAAAACACACGCCTGTCCTGCTTCTACTTTCCTGGCGCAAGCTGGGACGGACCGCAAGTAGCAGACCACGTGCACGCAACACATTAAAAAAATGTAACTGTCTGCTCTAAAATTCTGCT
>JAWQFJ010009058.1:7500-24975 GCA_034096865.1 Theodoxus fluviatilis | reverse complement strand
CAAATTTATCACTATTGATCGAAGAAACGACATAATAAAAGTATTAGGGTGGAAAATCATTCATACACAATCTTTGGTGACGTTTCACCCAGTGCAGAGACTATATATAAATGTCTCTGCCCAGTGGCAGAGGTCAACTTCCTCTCAAAGGTCGCGCAGCAGCTAGAGCGTTTGCTGTGCCTAGCAACGATGAAACTACAGAACTCGTAGCCGCATTTGATTGGCTCATACTAAACACAACTAATTGGAAGTCACTCCACGGACTTGCACGGTAAACATGCTTCGAACCATGGAGTTTACATAACATGGAAGTGGAATACGTGCCGATTGCTGTCAAATTTCGAAGAAATAAATGTTTTCGTGCTCTCATCACCGTGGCAGAGTGGATTGTATGTCTTGGTTTGATATTTGTAGTAAACGTCGGCATTTATACCCATGAGTGTAACAATTTAGCAGACGACACACATGTTTGGATTTCCTTGACCTTCCTCTATGACTGGTGATGGTTACCTCCCTTTTGTTATTAATGGATTTTCGACCCTAATGCTTTTATTAAGTCGTTTCTTCGTTCAAGAGTGATAAATTTGAGTGTGAAATAAGATTGGGGATTCGTGTATTCAAAGGGGGCCTCCAAAACCCTCTACTTTTAATGGTAACGTGCTTTAAAAATAATTAAAGAAACCGACCAATCGAAACTCCTGACCTTGCTACACCGTAGCAGAGATGAAGCAGAGTGCACGGAACGCAGGGACTAGTGTTTCTACGAACGCCGATCACTTTTGTCTGCTGCCTGCGAGGCTGTCGGCGGTGCCAGCTATGGACGACATAAGTGATGTTCACATACGCCCGTGCGCCGAGTCGAAATACATACGACCCATGAGAATACACTACAAACAGGTGAAAAATTCGTGTCGAACTTCAACGCTTCTGCCGGAACTTTCACATAATGAACACGGATCATCGGATGTACACATTCGATGATATGATTCGTGACTTTGCAACTTCACGCAGTTCACTCCTTTGCACAATAATGTGGTTACATATATTATTTAACACGATTTTAATTTAATGTACATAGTATCAGTTTACCAGAAGAAAAAAATATTTCAACAAGAATATTTGTAAGAGTAACCTCCCTCTTTATTAAACTGCTGAGGAATCCCAAAGACCATAAATTACATTAGTAAAGTATGGTCAAAGATCCTATAGGGTCTTTGGTATGGTCTTTGGGAATCCCCTGTAGATTGATTCATGCGTAGATTAAATTCCCAGTTGTTTGCTTGCTGTAACTTGCTAAAGGTTTCATCCACAAACTAGTGGCATTGATTGCACTATGCTAGTTTGTATAAATTGCAGCTTTCTCAATGCAATTGTCACACGCTCTTACAATAGAAGCTTTGGAGGCGAGTTTACAGCCGTCATTGATCAAACTCAAGTAGTACGAAAGTGGAGTTTTACCGACAGTAATTGCTCTGTAATATTTAGTCACCCTAACTGATCTTGATGACTGAGCAGAGTGGAGAGGGTGGACTAATGAATATTTATAAGCGTTTTGCATTTGCTGCCTGCAGCTTCATTTTATATATTTGAAGAGGATACACGAACTTTTCGTCTATCCTCCAGTGCTCTCTCTCTCTCTCTCTCTCTCTCTCTCTCTCTCTCTCTCTCTCTCTCTCTCTCTCTCTCTCTCTCTCTCTGTGTGTGATCAAACATCAAATATATATCCTTAATCACTTCCTCTTGTTCTTGATTCTTTGAGAATCTAAAAAATTGTTGAGCATAAAGTTCTTGGTGAAATAATTGATGATCATTTAGGATGGCAATCACACATTGATTATATTTGTTTAAAAAATCAATTAATCTATTTCTTCTCTCCAAATTAAGACATATTGTTGACGTTCAAACGTGCAAAACCTTCTTCCATGCTCATATCTTATCTCATGTTAATTATGCGTCAACAATTTGGGATAACTGTAGTGACACTAACTTGAAATGGCTTAAGTCATTGTATCGAAGAGGCTCTAAGCTTATGATAACATATAGTTCACTATCTACAAATGACAAAATGAAAGAACTTAACATATTGCCTTTTCATAAGCATTTGCAATTCAATAAATGTGTCTTAATGAAAAGAACTAATGATTGTGATGTGCCTGATTATTTGATAAACTTATTCCAACATTCAACTATTCGTGTACATAACTTTATATTATAATACCACAACCTAGGATTGATTTGTTTAAACATAGCCTACCTTATTCAGGGGCTATTATGTGAAACACACTATCCAATTCTCTAAAAATTGTGAAAGCTTTAGAGAAATTTAAATTGAAACTACATACTTTTCTTATGCAGTCATCCTAGATACTTTCATCTTATTCTTAATTCACTTTGTGGCTATTTTCAACGTGGTACTTCGTTACCATGAATTGATTGTAACCTGTGTTATTGTGTGAATTTTGTGTGGGATAGAGGGTGGGTGGGTGGGTAGGGGTGGGGGATGGGATTGGATTTGTTTGTTTGTTTTCTTGTTTTAACAAGGGCTGGATGTAATATAGGCAGTTATGCCTAATTCATGTATTTCCCTTGAAAAATAAAGTTCAATCAATCAATCAATCAATCTCTCTCTCTCTCTCTCTCTCTCTCTCTCTCTCTCTCTCTCTCTCTCTCTCTCTCTCTCTCTCTCTCTCTCTCTCTCTCTTTCTTTCTCTCTCTCCTTCGTTAGGTTGCTGAACCTAAATAGTTGTTGCCAGCCTGATTTCCAGTTTTAAGATTAATGTACAGCTTGACCAATGAATTGAAAGGAATGGCACTTAGCAGGGGCAAACCTATTCATTACAGAGAGGAGAAACTGGATGTCCTTAGTCAGTTTTTTGACTCACATGCGAAGCAAAAGTGAGTCTATGTACTCACCCGTTTCGTCCGTCCGGGCGTCCGGGCGTCCGAAAACTTTAACGTGGGATTTTTCTAGGAGACTATAAGTCTATCAATACCAAATGTGACCCTTTTCTGGAAATCAGTCTTAACTCGCAATCATCGAAACAGCGCTACACAGCTCTGAAGGTGGTGGGGGTCTGCCTGTGCGAAATTGAGGTTTTCGGTTCATTGCATTCTCTAAAAATTAATCTATAAAATGGTATAAGTTTTATGTCTTAAAAATGTATTTAAGTGCATTAAAAAATTAATTAAAGTTATAAATTGTGATAATTTAGAGCATTTTTATTTGCCAAAATCGACCAATTTTGACCCTGCAAAACAACACGTAACCCTTGCAGAACCTCAACACATGGTCTTTCGCACGCTTTCTTTCGTTTCTTCTGCTGTGCAAAAAATCAAGATGATTGGATAATTCTAAGACCCTGTTGCTAAGGAGAATGTGTGACGATTGCATGCAAAACTTTGAGGTCCGTTTTCTCAAAACAAGTCGCGACTGAGTTTTCAACTTCAACTCGTTATAACTTCCACAATTTTTGAGCTACCAGGTTCGTTTTGGTGTTAAATTAATCAGGAAAGTCTGTAGAATAAAAAAATATAAACATCTCAAAAATGATAAAATCCACCTTAAGACTGGTTTGGTGGTGCGGGGTCACAAATGTGGCATGATGGTGTATGATGACAAGGCCTCAAAAAACATACATAGTGACTTGTCCTTGCTTCAAGGTCAAGGTCGCAGGGGCCATAAATGTTGTCTAAAAAACAGTCGTTTTTCACATTTTCTCAATTTTCTCTGAAGTTTTTGAGATTGGATACCTGACCTATATATGGCATATAGGGCAAAGTAAGCCCTATCTTTTGATACCAGTTTGGTTGACTTTGCTTCAAGGTCAAGGTCACAGGAGCTCTTCAAGGTTGGATTGTATGCATATTTTGAAGTGACCTTGACCCTGAACTATGGAAGATAACTGTTTCAAACTTAATAATTATGTGGGGCACATGTTATACCTTCATCATGAGATACATTTGGTCACATATCATCAAGGTCAAGGTCACTTTGACCCTTATGAAATGTGACCAAAATGGGGTAGTGAACCACTAAAAGTGACCATATCTCATTGTAGAAAGTGCCAATAAGCACCATTGTGCTTCCTATGTCTTGAATTAACAGCTTTTTGTTGCATGACCTTGGATGACCTTGACCTTGGGTCAAGGTCACATGTATTTTGGTAGGAAAAATGTGTAAAGCATTTCTTAGTGTATGATGTCATTGGTAGGTTTAGTTGTTTGACCTTGACCTTGAAGGTCACCTGAAGGTCAAGGTCATATAAAGGTCAAGGTCAAGCATGTGAGTCGTATGGGCTTTGCCCTTCTTGTTCATTCCATATATTTTCTTTTCAGCGGTTTGTGGCGCATTTGATTTAATTTGTGTAGTCAACTTGGCAATGAGACAGTGTATTGTCATTTGTCTTATTTTCAGTCGCCCTTTTTATTATCAAAAAGATAGTAATAAAGCCAGAAGTGTGGATTTCATTAGATTATGTTTTGTATGGGTAAAACACAGACACACACATCTCAGTCCAAACTTTGCTTATGTGGAATATAACCAGCCAAGAGTGCATCGGTTTGAAGGAATGTATATTGTGGCCTTCTCTCAAAGGGTTCTGAATATAGCTTAAGTTTTTGTGTGTTTTTGAAATAGATCTTTCTTTGTGGATGTTTTAAGGTCGGATAACAGCTGTCACTGATATTGATAAAATAATAATTTTTGTCTCTGTTGTCGAGCAGTGTGGAGAAAACACGGAACATCTCTTTAAATATAGATATATTTTATCTGTAGATGGTTTGAAGTCAGATAACAGCTGTCAGTGATAAAAGATTAATTTGTATCTCTGTTGTAGAGCAATGTGAAGAAAGCTTGGGACATCTGTCAGGAACATGACGAGTACGTTTCAGAGTGGCTTCACCTCCTTGTCTTGAGTGTGACACACCTGTCTTTGGCTGTTTGCATGACACAGAAACCCCTTTGTTGTCTCATGGATTGTCCAGGTTTGCAGCAATGTCCAGCATGGAGTAATGGCTGTTTCGCAGGTCCAGCGATTGTCAGTTTTTTTTATCTTTTTCTTTTTTTGTGTGTATTTTGTTTTGTTTTGTCTTGTTGAGTAAGCATATTTCTTCAAAATATGTTGAACATTTCTTTTCCCAAGTCTTTCAAACAATGTGTAAACATTGTATGATAAGATTATGATCCCTCATTTATGTTTAAATGAATTGATAACTTTTTCTTTCAGAGCATATATGTGACCCTCCACCACGGAATGAGTCGCTTTGTCCCCCTGGGCCATTTTCAGTTTTTTACTCTATCTGAATGTATTTTAAATGGCAATCACAATGGTGAAAACCGTTTGAAAATCGGACAATTAGTCTCCGAGTTACAGGTATTTGTACATACCCACCCTCGGAAATGTGTTTCTGAGAAAATTTGAAATAAAAGTTTTGAAACTTCAGCACAACAGTTTCCTTAGCAACCATGCATGCATTTCTTTGAAATTTGGCAAAGTCATACGACATAACATAAACAACTAACACACAAATTTTCAGTTTGAAACATAAAGTAATTTATTGTCAACATTGTTTCAGAAAATACACGAAAATGTACGTTCACGGCTAAATTGTCACAATGGCTTACTGATCAAAAACCTATTCATAATAATTTTAAAATCAGTGCTAATGTGCACAGGTCCAAGAAACACAAAACAAAATGCTATGTGATATGAGATTACACTAAACTGTTTGTGTAGTAAAGTATGGGGGTGGGGTGGGAGGGGGGGGGGGGGGGTGCACAGTGATTGTTATACTATTTATATGCCACAATGGGAACTGATGATTTTCGTTTAGCTGTCGGTCCCGACGACCGGGAGAAAGCAGCAAGCACCGATTGTAATGGGGGGGAAAAACAACTCAGCAAGAATTCTTCATGGATGTTCAGAGCCTGTAGTGTACATGAATACTCTTACACTTTGAATGACAATAATAGTAAGCATGTATTTTGAACACGTACTCATTACCGGTAGTAACGTGACTGGGACCGATTCTTGCTGGGAGGCTGGAGTTAGGTTGTGAGGGATTACCGGTAAGGAAAAATCTTAGCGAGATCCCTGAATGTGGACACAATTCATTATGCCATTCAAAATTAAATAAATGTTAGTCTGAACTGTAGGCCTAAGCTGTAGGCAAGCGATCACTACAGAATAGACAACAACAGTAAAACACTGTTTATCAAGAATAATATTGCTTCTGCTATCTTTCACCTCTCTTGGTAACAGCTATCACTAACGAATTTTACGAACTTGCACGATGAAATTCAAATTAAACACTAATGAAAAATATTTTAGCATAGAGTAAGTATGAATAGTTACCTTCTGAGAACTCCTTCATGTCCAGTCTTCTTGCCATCACCTCATCATCAGAAAACTGTGCAATGCAACCCTGCTTTGTTGACTCCGTACATGGAACCCTCAGCCTTCTTGACTTTGCATCTGCAGTCAAATTCCTCCACCTTTCGCCTTTCCTCATCAGGATGTTGAGTTGCATGATACTGTTTATTGTTCACATCACATTCAGCAACCAGTGGTTGATCGTCGTTGTCACTGTCACTCTGTGCACTATCTTCACCTTCGAATCCTTCCTCACCCAAACCAACACTCACTTCATCACCACTTTCCTCGTCATCGTCGCTGAAGCCATCTTCCTCTGATGCTGGTGTTGTAAAGTAGTCTCGGATTAAACTTTCTATCTGTTCACTATCTCCGTGGTCCGTAATGTTAGAATCTCGAGCGGAATTCAAAGCTTTGACAACAATTAAATTTTCTTCAGACACGTTATGGGACGCCATCTTGAATAAAAGCCTCGCGCTGGTTGGCCGATTGACGTCACGTGCACGCATTTGGCCAATCACGGTGCGGAACCTCAGCCTTGGTGACGTGTTGTTTACAAAGGTGTCCCCTCAGGATTATTGTTTTCAGCCTTCTAATTGGCTTTATATTTGAAACCAACCAATCGTATTCTTGGTAACAAAGACCTCTCCACACAATCATGTGTAAATCAATGGGTCCACTCAAAAAATAGAGGGGTGACAGGTAGTAAAAATTGTTGATTTTTGCACGATTGCTTTGCCAAAATCGGACGGGTAGTGCTTATTAAACACAATTTTTACTAACTTTGGAAGTGAATTTTACTAAAATATTTACAGAAACTTGTAGATAAAGGATTACTGAACCAGAAACAACCAAAAACTCAAAATCGACAACCCACACCCCTTGTACCTATTTCCAGTGCTAGCGCCGAATGGTTCCAGGGACAAAGCGTCTCATTCCGTGGTGGAGGGTCACATATATGAAAGAGCGGTAGGAATAGGAGTAATATGGATGTTATACATCCCTGTAGAATCTCTCTTCTTGAAAAGAGACTGTAAACAACATTGACATGGCAGTATAAGTTATGAAAACCAAAACTGAAAATGGAGGTTCAAGGTAACAATGATTATTCCTCAAACAAAGACCTATGAGAGAAAATATATCATATGCTAATGTTTATTGCGGTAAATAAATTAGATAATGTATTAATAGTCATTCAAAAATGTTTTAAAAATCTCTGAAGACATGTATGCTGGGCAACAGTATTTTGTTACAAGGTCACCCTCGACAATTTGATTATGGAGTTATATGATGATGTAGTTTTTATTATAAAAATAGGGACACCTGGAATCAAAGGCAGCATTGCTCGTACATCCCTTGATCAAAGTAAACAAACCAATTAATATTTAAGTATGTTGTTCAAGAAGTTTTTGCAGCAAATAGTTGTTGTTACTTCTTACAGGAAGGAGTCTTTCATTATTACTAGAACACGTTTATTTCTAGCACTGACCATGAACTCTACAGAGATAACTCTTGAAAATTTGAAAATAACAAAGTAACACAAGCATAACTTACTGTGGGACTCATGCCAAAACATATGCAACAACAACCTGATCACCTAACACCATATCCACTCCCAAGAACATTACTACACATGCATACATATCTATCACCCAATAAAGAAAATGAACATGTCACTCACTTGACATTTTTTCTGGCAAGACAAATCTTCTGACGTACCATTAATACTTGCCAGAAGCTGTTCAACAAATGACTTCATATACTCCATGTGACATCATACACTATGGAAACAGTTCTTGTCACTCTTCCCTACTTACCTCCCCTGCTCCTCTCACCACCTCCATTTGCTAACTATTAAAAAGAAGAATATAATTTTGATCCCAAACTCTGTGATCTGAAGTACCTGAATATACCTTGACAGGCCAACAGCTGTTAACACAGCTACAAAAGTTACCTCTACCCATGCATTGCATTCCAAATCCACATGATATACGTGCGTGATGGTTCAACATATTTCAAGTGACATAAAACAGAAAATGGAAAAAAGAAAAGTAGACAATCCAGCAGCTGGTAGAAGCATGGAGAATTAGTGGTTGTACTGAAACCTTGCCATACATGTTGCCCAGGCATTTTAGTGTATTCATGGGCGAGGAAGACATTCTCCAAATAGAACAGTTGCCCCCTCACCAACTTGGACACTTGGGCTTCATGTCACTAGCAAGCTTTTCTGCATTTTGCCCTAGTAGAAACCTTTAGTGTGGTGACCAAGGACTACTCTTTAGTAGTCCTTGGTGGTGACACATATTCTGATGTCTACATTTGACTTGTATTCAGAAGTGGACTCTCATAATATTCTTGTACCACCATTTTGGTTTATAAATCAAAGTAAATAAATTGATGTTGTTGACTCTTTGGGCATAGTAGAAGGACTGATTGTTGCTCTTGGAAAAAAAAGACTTTCCCCACAGAAGAGTTTTATAGGTGAGGATAACTCTGTCCAGTGGTTTTGGTGGCAACTGATCTACCATAATGACTGAATGACCATTCTGTTTGTTCTGTAGAATGGTAAGCAGAAGATATGGGATGCAATGCAAGTCCATGATAGGTATGTGTAGACCTTTGATTATTTGGAAGCTCTAGATTTTCAAAGTCTGAGCTTAACTGACTCTATAATTTCATGTAACCAAAATACACTCATGGATGTATAATCTTGAAATATGTAAGAAGGATATGTAGTCAAAGATGTTGTTGTCATGTAAATGTAACAAAACATACAACCTTTCACAAATAGATTCACATGATTTCTATCAGTTCATAAAAAGGGTTGGGGGTTTGGGGGGTTTTCCGCCTATGACAAAACCCATATTGTAATTTATATCCTTTAACTACTGCAATGTTTTATTCAAATGGTTCATTTTGCTCAGCTAGAATCAGTTTCTTTGACTGAAATGTCTGTATTCTCTCACTTTGCAGTGTGGCCATTGTCCTGTTCAACACCACAAGGAAAGTCTTCATATTTGTCCAGCAGTTCAGGCCAGGTTTGTGACTAGCTTTGATCTTAAAATGAAACATTTTTTGGTTGTTGCTTCACTTTTGTTGTGTATCCACAGCCTTTATTTGAGGTAGGCTGGACCAAAAATTGAAGAGAAAAGTCCGAGAGGATACTGTGTCCAATGAGATTAATTTTGTTCAAGAGCTTTTGGAGTATCACCTGATGAAGATGTGAAACTCCTAAACCTATTTAACTAAGTAAATCCCACTTGGACACAAATCCATCTGTGACTTTTCCCGTTCACAGCCTCATAGCACAAATATTCTCCATGGGGTTGTTGGAATGATGTTGAAATGAAAACTCTAAAGACCATAGGGTAAAAATGTGCAGTTGAGCGCCCATGATTAGGCCATACACACAAAAAGTTCTGGTTATGGTGACCCCACTGGCCCCTTTTTTTCCTGCTCACCCTCAACTTTTTTTTTTAATCATGGGGAGAAAAAGAAAAATGAAAGGTAAAAAACAAGCTTTGTGCTGTCCCATCTTCCCCGTGAGCATCATTGAAGTATTGGGGGGGGGGGGGGGGGGGGGGGGAGTTAGTGAAAGAGCAAATGTTAATTTATGTTAAGATGAATCTACTGTATTCATAACAATTCTAAAAACACATACAGATACAGACATAAATGCATGCAGTCTCAATCTGGCCTTTAAAAAAAGATAATAAAAAAAAAGTTAGGCCTACCTATGGAGCCTGTTTTTTTGCCATGTTACTCTTACTGTAACTGCATCTTTTTGTTTTTGTTATGTTGCCTTAAAACGTGAAGTCAGAATACAGAATGAAAATCAAGCACATGCATTTCTTGGCAAATTGCTTGCTGTCCTGAAAAGCAGGCCAGCAGCCCCTGCTTCCTTTCTTCATGAGATTTGCTGCCTGTGTATGTTGTTGTGCAGGAATTTGTCTCAAATGCTGAACATGTGTTTATGTCTTACATTAAGGGAAGCATATACACCCATATACCCCCTGTGGGTTGGGGGGAGAATAGACCCCCTGTGTCTCCCTACATGATTCACAAGGGAGGAATAACTTGAGAAATCAAGACTTGCTTTTACTCTCACCAGTTCAAGGGATTTTTCATGGCATTGGTCATTCATAGCTTATAAAGGCTGATGTGCCATACACTTGATTTATTCTTTCATTCATTGATAGTGTATCTTAAACGATTGTGGTGCACATCATCAGTAGACATTCTAAGGCAATTCTATCTATCTATCTATCTATCTATCTATCTATCTATCTATCTATCTATCTATCTATCTATCTATCTATCTATCTATCTATCTATCTATCTATCTATCTATCTATCTATCTATCTATCTATCTATCTATCTATCTATCTATCTATCTATCTATCTATCTATCTATCTATCTATCTATCTATCTATCTATCTATCTATCTATCTATCTATCTATCTAATCTATCTAATCTATCTAATCTATCTAATCTATCTATCTGTCTATCTGTCTATCTGTCTATCTGTCTATCTGTCTATCTGTCTATCTGTCTATCTGTCTATCTATCTATCTATCTATCTATCTATCTATCTATCTATCTATCTATCTATCTATCTATCTATCTATCTATCTATCTATCTATCTATCTATCTATCTATCTATCTATCTATCTATCTCTCTCTCTCTCTCTCTCTCTCTCTCTATATATATATATATATATATATATATATATATATATGATGAAAGATGGATACCCTTTTCAATAAAGAAGAGGGTAAAGTGAAGGAATATTTACTCTTAGTCCTTTCACATTTTGTGTTAGGTCTTT
Organism: Theodoxus fluviatilis; assembly: GCA_034096865.1. Taxonomy (NCBI): domain Eukaryota; kingdom Metazoa; phylum Mollusca; class Gastropoda; order Cycloneritida; family Neritidae; genus Theodoxus; species Theodoxus fluviatilis. Next base: position 13,771 of record JAWQFJ010009058.1, on the reverse strand, counting down.
GATTTGAATTATGTCTTTTGCTTCTTCACAGTGAATGAACGTGTTACTGTCATTTTGATATATTAGCAACAGTGATTTGTTCGGTACTACTTTTTCATAGGGTCTTCAGGGGTACAGTTTATCATTGGGCTAAACTGTTACTCCGCTTCCCAGTTAAAGTCCAACAGTTGCACCTTCTTGTGCACTGATCAAGCTATTTCTGCTCTGCAGCCATCTACCTGAATGTGGCCAAGACACATGAAGAAAATGGAGAGACTCGTGTGGACACAGCCAAATACCCTGGGGCTGTGGGGCTGACGTACGAGCTGTGTGCAGGAATTGTGGACAAGCAAGCCTCGGCACAGGAGATCGCCCAGGATGAGATCTATGAAGAGTGCGGCTACAAAGTGCCTCTGGACAACATTCACAAAATCACATCCTTCAGGTATGCATCAGCTGAATTCTGAATCGTTGCTGAATTTGAATGGACTGACAAAGTTTCTTTAGTGTAAGTTTTCTCTCATCCACAGTAAAGAATAGGTAGTTCTTGCCGTCATATTACAGTAAATTGTATAAGTTTTAGCCAGTCTTTGATGAAAGATGTAATGGAAAACAATTTAGAAAGATTCTGGTATTGTTCATGTGACTTGAGATTTGAAAAATAAACACAAACTTCATATAGAAAACCTGCTGAAGTTGCTTTAGAAAAAGAAGTGAGCAGAGGAGAACAGCACGTCAGAGATAATGAGGCCTGCCATTACACTGGCTTCTTAGTCTGCAACCAATGCTGTAAAAGTAAAAGCTGCTATAACTAAGTGTGACCAACACCTCTGGGACCACCATCACAATCATCACCACCGCCATTATTATCACCACCTTTGCTCCTGTCATCTTCAATGACAGTTTTCACCCCTGGCACTGGGACCAGGGGTGTCAGTGTACGGCACATCTGTTGTGTATTTCCAGGTCAGGTGTGGGAACTACCGGGGCCATGCAAACTATGTTTTACGCCGAGGTGACAGACGACATGCAGACTGGGAAGGGAGGTGGCTGTGCAGATGAGGGAGAGATGATAAGTGTGGTTGAGGTGCCGGCATCCAAGGTACGGGAGTTCCTCATGGATGAGAGCAGGAACCGACCAGTGGGCATGATCTTTGGGGTCATGTGGTTCTTAGATAACAAGCTGAAGGCATGAGTGATGGAATCCCCTTGTTGAAGTATCACTCAGGAAGCAGTGCTACAACTGGCCCCATGCAATACAAAGTATGTGTGAGGAAGTCCGAGCTGATGACATGTAGAGTGCAACATGTGCAGGATAGCTGTCAATGCTCAATCATGGTTCCTCTGTGAGAGTGTGGTTGAGAAGGACTTAAATAGAAGCAAGTGGACTGGTTTAATCCAGTGACAGCTGATCTCATGTCATTAAATTAATTTTTTTTAATGTTGTCTCTTGAAGATGCCACCATTTTTTAATGGTAGTTTCTCAATCTGTCATGAGCAACTGGTTTATGTAGGTGATCTAAGACTTGGTAATGTTACGTCATCACATTCAGTGATTTGGAAGGAGATGGACAAAAAGATGCAGCTGGTTTTTGTAGCTGATGTCATGGATTAGGTAACGTTACATTCAGTGATGTGCAAGAAGATGGTAATAAACATGGCAAGACAGGTATGTAGTGCAAATGGTAACAAATAAGCTCATCATCCTGTTTGCTGCTCTGCATACTTTTATTCACATTACTTCATTGAGTAATTACAGCCTACTCCTGGAAGGAAACCATCTGTAAATTTTGGCAATTGGTGTTTTTAGTTTGTATTATTTCACAAAACATGGCATGAGAATGAATAAATACTACATGTTCTGTACTGATGTAGTCCTGTTATATTATGATTGCAGAGATATACCTTCCAGTTATAATTTGTCCTTGTGTGTATGTATATATGTATTTATGATACATCAGTCAAGTATTTTCTTCTGGAGGTACATTGAAGCCGGAAGATGTGTCATGCTTGGATTCTGACAGAGTGGCTTCCTCATTGCTAGGAAGCAGTTTCTGTGTTGGAGACTGGGCCCACAGTCACAGCTGCATCAGCCCCCGTCCGGGTGGGATCGCTGTAGAGTTTCTGGAAAGACATGAGGATGGGATAGACAAATATGATTTCACAGCTGTAGGCATCGTATCTCATCAGTCTCACTGGAAAAGTATTGAAAAGCATTTGCTACTTCTGGTAGGACTGTGCTGTTGATAATCCTTTTTCAAAATGTAATTTAATTTTGTATGAGTTATAATAAATTAACTTTGAGCCCCTGCCAATCCCATGCTGCTCTGTATGACACAGAGGGAGAAATACTTAAGTGGAAGCCAAGTGTTGTTGCTTGAATGTCTTCATGATGATGATGATGATGTCTACTTGTATAGCGCGCGTATCCATGCTGGCAGCATGCTCAAGGCGCTTAAGCCGATGTTGAGGCTGTCTCTCAGTGTGTAGTGTCTCAAGTCAATGAGACCAGTCTCCTGCTGCCAAGGGCGCTGGCACACTGTTTTCCACAAAGAAGAAATTGTGCGTGCTGGGTGTTTTTACTGTGGCCGACACCCACCCGTCGAGGACATGAGCGTCAGGATCTTTATAGTGCGTGATTTTGATGTTGTCATAACTTGGGTAAGATTGGGATTCCTTCGTAATTGCTTATGTGACATGTAGTGTCCAGGAGTGATCAGCCACAACATTTTGTGATAGAGTTGTCATGAAGTCTTTTTTGTTTCAATAACCGGTACCATACATCATCTCAAAACTGCTGCCTGAGTAGATACATGGCATGAGTCTGAAGCCAGCCTATGACAAGGGGTGGCATTTTGTGCTGACTCAACACCTACCTTTCCCACTGTGCTGTACAGAGGGTTGTCAAAGCCAGCAGGATCATCATTAGGACTCAGATCCATCATCTGCACATCAGTCTGCAACATCAAGCAGGAATGACCAGGTTTGAGCAATTGTATCCCAGCACAAATCAAGGTGTTAATCAGTTGTACTCAGGAAAGGTGTCTTGGCTGTGGCCATATGGTGAAAGAGTAATTGATTACCCTGTTGTCCTTAGAGGTTATGTAAAGATGGAAGTGTTGGTAAATGTGCCACCAAGCCATCAGTCTGATCTGACAGTGACAACTATATATATGTCATAACAATAATTATGTCCATGCAATTCCTCATTTGCCTCCTTAGACTCACTAACTTGTGCTAATGATAGATGTGAGAGAGATTTTAAACAGAGAGGTTTATACAAAGAGCAAATTGAATCGAGATTTAGACTGACAAGGAAGACGAAAGGCAGAAGAAGTAGATATGAGAAATAGAAATGAAGAAAATGAAAAGATAAAAAGAAGATAAAAGATGGAGCAAAATGCAGAAATTGGAAAGGAAGACAAGACACCATGCAAGGAATTACAAGGACAGTGTATAGAACGCAGAAGGAAAGAGGAAGTAAGCAAGGTAAGAAAGAAAAGATAACAAGAAAGGAAGAGAGAAAACAAAGGAAGGAGAGAGGAAGAAAGCAGATGCGTAAAATTCAGGAGATAGTTGAAAGAAGAAAGCAAAGGCAGAAAGGGTGCAGTAGAGATACTGAGGGTAAAGACAGATTAATAAAACAAAAGAAACAGATGGGAGAAGTAAGTGAGGAATGAAAGAACGCCACAAAAGGAATAAAAAACTAAATTTTGAAGATCAGAACCAGGGGACGCAATCCAGGATGGCACCAGCAGCCAAGTGAATGGTTATCTCCCCTCATTGTTGACAAAAAGTTTGCTTCCTTGCCAGAGCAACCAGAGAGTTAAAACACTCACCTGGAAGCCGTCATCGCCGTACATGGGGTTGGTGAAGCCGTCGTCACTCATCTCGAACGTGTTCCTGGTGCTGGGTCGCACAGCGGCGGCAGGCCTGGCTGTTCTGGACAGGGCAGAAGGCCAGCTGGGCAGACTGGGCAGAGAGCCCCGGATGTCCTCCATGTCTATGGGGAATGGTTTCTTCCTGCAACATAGGCAGTCATACCACCTTTGTAGCTCAGGATGGTCTGGAGTGTGGTGATGACTCAAATGTTTGAATGAAAACGGTATTGCCTAGTTAGTGGTCACAAAACACCTAGCAGCTGTAATGTAGTAGCGCTGTTACCCAGGCACCTGCAGGAACTAAGCTGCCTGGCTGATGATGATAGCGTAGCTGCTCTAACACAGGGCTGCCTGAATGGTAGCAGCGTTAGTAATAGTACTCAGCCTGCACGAGCAATGTCACACATCTTTGTCTAATTAGAAATATATGACGCAGGAACTCGTGTGTATGTATTATACACGCTCACACACAAACACACACACACACACACACACACACAAATACATGTACACTCAGCCAGGGCTTCTACGGCTCTTTAGGCCCGCTCCCAATGCTGTCGCAGGGACTGACTGAATGGCAACAGTTACACCCACTGCCGCTACCTATGTGGCTGACACAGGACTGGCAATGACGAGACCTTCAGGAATTAATATATCGCCACAGTGGACATGTTTGTGGTGGACATCCACTGTCAAGACAATCGAAGCCACCTAATTATACATTAATAGTTTATGTGATAAAGGTTTTAAAGAAATAACTATACTCGTGGGTGACATGGATGTGTTGCATACATGTAAACGTAGATGCTACAAAAAGACTAGAAATCCAAGATGAGGCCAAATTGTCTTTGCAAAGACTGAAATTTCTGTGATCAGTTGACCATTGGCCGGGTGCTACTCGAAGGGAGACTCCTGGAGGTCAAATGTGACATTCTCACCAAAGGAAAATCAAGGGAACCTTAGAAAGTTAGATGACTCGGAGCAGCAAAGACACTCTTCAATCTAGTCGTGAGATGTTTAGCGAAGGTAAATTCTGATGGATTGTTTGTTGAAAACGCATGGGTCATGCCAGAAGTTCCATTGAACATTCCCATTTGGAAACCTCCAAGGACTACCAGCCGCCGAGAAGTTTGATATTCACCGATGACTAATTTTACTTGTAGTAGAGTGAATTCTAATATAGTGGGGAAGTGTAGTCCTAAGAAATGTCCTAGTTTTACTGGGTGCTATTACAAATCTCCTGATCTTCATCCCCCTGTGGGTTCGGGGTAAGAATTGACCCACTGCGTCTCCCTACGCGATTCGTAAAAGGCGAATAACTAGGGACACCGTGACTGAATTACGTTTACTCTCAACTGTTCTAGTAATTTTCATGCCTTACATAGCCTACAAGGCTGATGGGCCGTAAAACACTATCCATCCATCCATCCATCCATCCTGATCTTCAATTCTTGCTGTACATATCATATATATATATACAGCTGCAGTAACCTTTCTAGCATCTCTGGGGTTGGCCTTTTTCTGACAAAGATCCCCTAAATGTAGCATTTTTCAGGGTTTGCCAAACAAAAACAGCAAAAACGTCATCTTTTTGTATTCCAAGAGACATAACTTTAGGAAATTCCTGAGTAGTGTCAAAACCTGGATTGCACCGAGTTAACGGAGAGGAGTATCTAAGACAAGAATATTCGTCTGCCAACTGTGGAGGAAGACTGGCTACCACGATTACATTCGTCTGTCGTCATCTTGAGCTCACCCTCGGCGCATTCTGACGAAAACGAGGACGCCGAGAACAAGGACAAGGACTGCGATGATGACACCGAAGGCGATGCCGGTCTTTTCTCCGGAACCCATCTTCTCTCCTGTAGACAGACACACAGACAACAGTCTCAGTCTTCATACGCTAGTTCGAGTTCCAGAACGAGAGGGGAAGAAAGGAAGGGATGGGGGATGGGGTGGTGGTTCAGAAAACAAACGAACCAACAAATTTATTGATATGACACTGGCCCTTTTCAAGGTAAGGAGAGAGAGAGAGAGAGAGAGAGAGAGAGAGAGAGAGAGAGAGAGAGAGAGAGAGAGAGAGAGAGAGAGACAGACAGACAGACAGACAGACAGACAGACAGACAGACAGACAGAGAGGACAGAGGCAGACACAAGACAGACAGACAGACAGACACACACACACACACACACACACACACACACACACACACACACACACACACACACACACACACACACACACAGACATCCAGACAAACAGTCAGTCATTCATTCAGTCAGACGCGCGAGCGCACACACAGACACACACACACACACACACACACACACACACACACACACACACACACACACACACACAGACGAACACACGACAGACAGACTGTGAAAGAGATAGATACACAGACACA
>JAWQFJ010009058.1:0-5000 GCA_034096865.1 Theodoxus fluviatilis | reverse complement strand
GCTGCGAGACTGCAAGACTGTACCTGTGTGTGGTGCCACGCTGCGAGACTGCAAGACTGTACCTGTGTGTGGTGCCACGCTGCGAGACTGCAAGACTGTACCTGTGTGTGGTGCCACGCTGCGAGACTGCAAGACTGTACCTGTGTGTGGTGCCACGCTGCGAGACTGCAAGACTGTACCTGTGTGTGGTGCCACGCTGCGAGACTGCAAGACTGTACCTGTGTGTGCTGCCACGCTGCGAGACTGCAAGACTGTACCTGTGTGTGGTGCCACGCTGCGAGACTGCAAGACTGTACCTGTGTGTGGTGCCACGCTGCGAGACTGCAAGACTGTACCTGTGTGTGGTGCCACGCTGGGAGACTGCAAGACTGTACCTGTGTGTGCTGCCACGCTGCGAGACTGCAAGACTGTACCTGTGTGTGGTGCCACGCTGCGAGACTGCAAGACTGTACCTGTGTGTGGTGCCACGCTGCGAGACTGCAAGACTGTACCTGTGTGTGGTGCCACGCTGCGAGACTGCAAGACTGTACCTGTGTGTGGTGCCACGCTGCGAGACTGCAAGACTGTACCTGTGTGTGGTGCCACGCTGCGAGACTGCAAGACTGTACCTGTGTGTGGTGCCATACTGTGAGACTGCAAGACTGTACCTGTGTGTGGTGCCACGCTGGTAGACTGCAAGACTGTTCCTGTGTGTGCTGCCACGCTGCGAGACTGCAAGACTGTACCTGTGTGTGCTGCCACGCTGGGAGACTGCAAGACTGTACCTGTGTGTGGTGCCACGCTGGGGAATGACTGCAAGACTGTACCTGTGTGTGGTGCCACGCTGGTAGACTGCAAGACTGTTCCTGTGTGTGCTGCCACGCTGCGAGACTGCAAGACTGTACCTGTGTGTGCTGCCACGCTGGGAGACTGCAAGACTGTACCTGTGTGTGGTGCCACGCTGGTAGACTGCAAGACTGTACCTGTGTGTGGTGCCACGCTGCGAGACTGCAAGACTGTACCTGTGTGTGGTGCCACGCTGGGAGACTGCAAGACTGTACCTGTGTGTGGTGCCATGCTGCGAGACTGCAAGACTGTACCTGTGTGTGGTGCCACGCTGCGAGACTGCAAGACTGTACCTGTGTGTGGTGTTACGCTGGGAGACTGCAAGACTGTACCTGTGTGTGGTGCCACGCTGGGAGACTTCAAGACTGTACCTGTGTGTGGTGTCATGCTGAGGAATGACTGCAAGACTGTACCTGTGTGTGGTGCCATGCTGGGGAATGACTGCAAGACTGTACCTGTGTGTGGTGCCATGCTGGGGAATGACTGCAAGACTGTACCTGTGTGTGGTGCCATGCTGGGGAATGACTGCAAGACTGTACCTGTGTGTGGTGCCACGCTGGGAGACTGCAAAGCTGTATCTGTGTGTGGTGCCACGCTGGGGAATGACTGCAAGACTGTACCTGTGTGTGGTGCCACGCTGGGAGACTGCAAGACTGTACCTGTGTGTGGTGCCATGCTGGGGAATGACTGCAAGACTGTACCTGTGTGTGGTGCCATGCTGGGGAATGACTGCAAGACTGTACCTGTGTGTGGTGCCACGCTGGGAGACTGCAAGACTGTACCTGTGTGTGGTGCCATGCTGGGAGACTGCAAGACTGTACCTGTGTGTGGTGCCATGCTGGGAGACTGCAAGACTGTACCTGTGTGTGGTGCCATGCTGGGAGACTGCAAGACTGTACCTGTGTGTGGTGCCACGCTGAGTGGCTGCAAGACTGTACCTGTGTGTGGTGCCATGCTGGGGAATGACTGCAAGACTGTACCTGTGTGTGGTGCCACGCTGAGTGGCTGCAAGACTGTACCTGTGTGTGGTGCCACGCTGAGTGGCTGCAAGACTGTATCTGTGTGTGGTGCCACGCTGCGAGACTGCAAGACTGTACCTGTGTGTGGTGCCACGCTGGGAGACTGCAAGACTGTACCTGTGTGTGGTGCCACGCTGGGAGACTGCAAGACTGTACCTGTGTGTGGTGCCACGCTGGGAGACTGCAAGACTGTACCTGTGTGTGGTGCCACGTTGAGTGGCTGCAAGATTGTTCCTGTGTGTGGTGCCACGCTGAATGACTGCAAGACTGTACCTGTGTGTGGTGTCACGCTGAGTGGCTGCAAGACTGTACCTGTGTGTGGTGCCACGCTGGGAGACTGCAAGACTGTACCTGTGTGTGGTGCTACGCTGGGAGACTGCAAGACTGTACCTGTGTGTGGCGCCACGTTGAGTGGCTGCAAGACTATACCTGTGTGTGGTGCCACGCTGGGAGACTGCAAGACTGTACCTGTGTGTGGTGCCATGCTGGGGAATGACTGCAAGACTGTACCTGTGTGTGGTGCCACGCTGGGAGACTGCAAGACTGTACCTGTGTGTGGTGCCATGCTGGGGAATGACTGGAAGACTGTACCTGTGTGTGGTGCCACGCTGCGAGACTGCAAGACTGTACCTGTGTGTGGTGCCACGCTGGGAGGCAGGACCGAGGCAGAAGTCACCTGCATTTCTACTGCGTCCAGAGCGTACTCGTGGCCTCCTGCCTTTATATCTGTCAAGATAGTTATGTGCTTTTGTCTTAGACGGCTCTCTTCCACCAATGGCAAGTCTGTCAAAGCTTTAGACTTACTTTGTCTACTGACAGTTACACACACATGCCTGTCCAATCTACCTTATATGCATGTCATAACTATAGACTGGTCCATTCTACCAAATAGTATACGCATGCATGTCATAGCCACAGACTGGTCATATCTATCAATTATTTATACACATGCATTTCATAACTACAGTGGTCCAATTTACCAAACACTATTTACACGCATGTCGTAGCTATAGAATGGTCCAATCTACCAAATGGAAATCAACGTGAAGGGCCAAAAACTGGAAGCTGTGAACAATTTCAAATACCTGAGATATATTGTGACTGATGAAGGGTCCAAACCAAAGATACTGTCCAGGATAGCACAAACAACAGCAGCATTGGCAAAGTTGAAGCCAATATGGCATGACAGAAATATCACTCTCGCGTCGAAAATCAGACTCATGTGCCATCTCCGTATTCTTGTATGCATGCGAGTCCTGGACACTCACATCATAACTACAGAGACGGATACAAGCCCTGGAAATGAGATGCTACCGCAAGATTCTGAACATATCATATAAAGACCATGTCACGAATGAGGAAGTCAGCAACAGGATCAGGAGAGCGTTTGCACAGTACGAAGACCTGCTCTCACTCGTGAAAAGCAGAAAGCTGAAGTGGTACGGTCACGTGTCAAGAGACAGTGGGCTGGCCAAGACCATCCTGCAAGGTACCGTACCAGGTGGGAGAAGGAGAGGCAGGTAGAGAGAGAGGTGGGAAGACAACATCAAAGAGTGGACAGGCTTGATCTTTGCTGACACAGCGAGCCACAGAAAATAGAGATCGATGGAGGAAGATTGTCCGAAAGTCATCAGTGGTGCCTCAACAACCCATCTCGGGGTTAAGAGACTAAACTGAACTGAACTGAACTACCAAATACTATACACAACACTTTATACACGTATGCATGATATAGCTATAGACTAGTCCAATCTACCAAATACTATAGCATAGCCATAAACTGGTCCAATCTACCAATAACTGTACACAAGCCTGTCATAATTATACAATAGTCCAATCTGCCAAACGCTATTAACAAGCCTGAAATAACTATAGACTAGTCCAATCTACCGAACATTATACACATGCTTGTCATAGCTACAGACTGGTCCAATCTACCGAACACCATATCCATGCATGTCCTAACTACAGACTGGTCCAATCTACCAAACACTATACACATGCTTGTCATAGCTACAGCCTGTTCCAATCTACCAAACACTATGCACATGCTTGTCATGGCTGCAGACTGGTCCAATCTACCGAACACCATATCCATGCATGTCCTATAACTACAGACTGGTCCAATCTACCAAACACTATACACATGCATGTCCTAACTACAGACTGGTCCAATCTACCAAACACTATACACATGCTTGTCATAGCGACTGACTGGTCCAATCTACCAAACACTATACACATGCTTGTTATAGCTACATACTGATCCAATCTACCAAACACTATACACATGCATGCCATAGCTGCACACTGGTCCAATCTACCGAACACTGTACACATGCTTGTCAGAGCTACAGACTGGTCCAATCTACCGAACACCATATCCATGCATGTCCTAACTACAGACTGGTCCAATCTACCAAACCTTATAAACATGCATGTCATAGCTACAGCCTGTTCCAATCTACCAAACAATATACACATGCATGTAATAACTACATATTGGTCCAATCTACCAAAGACATTACACGTGCATAACATAACTGGTCCAACCTGCAAACATGCATACATGTCTTAGGAACGAACTGGTCTAGTCTACAAATCGCTACAAACATAAGCCCTTCATAGCTATAGACTGTTCTAGTCTAAAATAATGTACACACAGAAGCAGATAGCTGGAATACCAAGCACTACGAAAACATGTGTTTTCTTATCCAGTCTACCAAGGCACCACAACACGCAGTCCATTACTCCTTTACTCACTCATCCACTCATTCATTCCGTCGTTCACACAAGCACCCGTCCTCTCTCTCTCTCTCTGTGTCTCTCTCTCTCTGTGTCTCTCTCTCTCTCTCTGTGTCTCTCTCTCTGTCTCTCTCTCTGTCTCTCTCTCTCTGTCTCTGTCTCTCTGTCTCTCTCTGTCTCTCTCTCTGTCTCTCTCTCTGTCTCTGTCTCTGTCTCTGTCTCTCTCTGTCTCTCTCTCTGTGGTTCTCTCTGTCTCTCTCTCTCTGTCTCTCATGCGCATGCGCCACTAAGATAAGTACCCTTCTTCATCTCTCCGACTTGAATTTAAAATAATGTAATCTCTCGAAGACATATTGACATCAAAGACATTCATGTATGTTGATATATATACAGTCATCATTTCTGGCATGC
>JAWQFJ010009055.1:32500-43297 GCA_034096865.1 Theodoxus fluviatilis | reverse complement strand
GGTATGGTTTCAGTGTCCCAGAGTCTGACGTGGGGATGGAATCAGAGATGGGGAGGTATACAAATGGAGAAAGCAGGGGGGTGGAGAGCGTGGGAACGGGCGAGAAATAGCTGAGTGGGCAAATGACCACTGGTGACAGACTGGAAGATAGGAGGGGTTCATGCAGAGAACGCAAAGTCAGCAAAGTAAAGTTTTGTCACTCTGTTACAATTGTATGTCATGAGAGAGAGAGAGAGAGAGAGAGAGAGAGAGAGAGAGAGAGAGAGATAGAGAGAGAGCGAGAGAGGGTGGGTGGGTGGTGAGGGGGGGCAGGGGAAGGGAGAGACAGAGAGAGAGGAGAGAGAGAGAGGTGGGAGGAAGAGAGAGAGAGAGAGAGGAGAGAGAGAGAGAGAGAGAGAGAGATTGGGGAGTGAGAAAAAGAGAGAGAGAGAGGGGGGAGAGACAGAGAGAGAGGGAACGAATGAACGAAAACGTTATTGCTGGGGCCTCCGACCCATTGCAAAACGTAAGTTTTCCTAAAGTTATCCAAACAAACTGTGGTCGATGAGAGAGAGAGAGAGAAAGAGAGAGAAAGAGAGAGAGAGAGAGAGAGAGAGGGATGAGAGAGAGAGAGGGGGGGATGAGAGAGAGAGGGATGAGAGAGAGAGAGAGAGGGATGAGAGAGAGGGGGGAATGAGAGAGAGAGAGAGAGTGAGCGAGAGAGAGAGAGAGAGAGAGAGAGAGAGGATGATGAGAGAGAGAGAGATGAGAGAGAGAGAGGGGGGGGGGGATAAGAGAGAGAGAGTGATGAGAGAGAGAGGGATGAGAGAGAGAGAGGGGGGGATGAGAGAGAGGGATGAGAGAGAGAGAGAGGGATGAGAGAGAGAGAGGGGGAATGAGAGAGAGAGAGAGTGAGCGAGAGAGAGAGAGAGGATGATGAGAGAGAGAGAGGGATGAGAGAGAGAGAGGGGGGGATAAGAGAGAGAGAGTGATGAGAGAGAGAGAGGGGGGGGGGGATGAGAGAGAGAGAGAGAGAGAGGGGGGGATGAGAGAGAGAGAGAGAGAGAGGGAGAGAGAGAGGGAGAGAGAGAGGGAGAGAGAGAGAGAGAGAGAGAGAGAGAGAGAGAAATGCTATCAAACGAAACCAAGGCAGCAGGAATAAAATATCTGGGCTGTGCGTGTGTGTAGCAACTACGACTGTCATGATGGCAAACCTAGCAATGGTGTCTCTACAAATCTGCCCTACTCAGTGTCTGTGCTTGATTCAGGGAGGCCATGCAAGCAGTTTTGAAAGATACATGTATCCAGATTAGGCTGTTTTATGAGATAGTTGTCTCAGCGGTCTGGAACTGCAATTGAGACCTGTCGCCACCTTTTGGTTATCATCTCAACTGTTGTCGATTTTGACTTTTGACTGATCCTGTAATTACTATGAATGCACTTTCCAACGATGAAAACCGCTTCAACTTCTGACCTAAGGTTGGCTATTAAAGATGTCTCCCTCTACAGTGGACACATCTAAAAAATGCTTCCCTCTATAGTGGACACAGAAAAAATGCTTCCCTCTAGAGTGGACACTGAGAAAATGCTTCCCTCTACAGTGGAAACACAGAGATAATGCTTCCCTCTACAGTGGAAACACAGAGATAATGCTTCCCTCTACAGTGGACACAGATAAAATGCTTCTCTCTACAGTGACACACAGACAATTTGCTTCTCTCTACAGTAGACACACAGAGGAAATGCTTCCCTCTCCAGTGGACACAGAGACATTGCTTCTCTTTACAGTGGACACAGAGACATTGCTTCTCTCTATAGTGGACACAGAGACAATGCTTCCCTCTTCAGTGGACACAGAGACAATGCTTCTCTTTACAGTGGACACAGAGACAATGCTTCCCTCTTCAGTGGACACAGAGACATTGCTTCTCTTTACAGTGGACACAGAGACAATTCTTCCCTCTTCAGTGGACACAGAGACAATGCTTTTCTTTACAGTGGACACAGAGACATTACTTCCCTCTTCAGTGGACACAGAGACAATGCTTCTCTTTACAGTGGACACAGAGACAATGCTTCTCTCTACAGTGGACATAGAGAGAACATGTTTCCCTCTATAGTGAACACAAAGAGAAAATGCTTCCCTCTGCAGTCGACACAGAGAGAATGTGGCAACAGCATGTGTGGAACGCTGTCTACCAGAATTATGCAAGGGTCCAGTCATATCTAGGTACGGATTTGGAGTTTTTCTTTCAACTCTACAAATGCTGATTGATGAAAATACACTATCTCTTACGATACAAGAACAGAACCATATCTAACTGAACAGGAAAAAAGGATGACCGTAAAAACGATATTAGGAGCCATTTCTCCAGCAGTGGTAGATAGGATAAGCAGCACTCTAACAGTAACATGTTGTAGCCTCTTTAACAATTACACGTTTTAACCTGTTTAACAGTAACACGTGGACGTTTCCCTGCAGCAAAAGCGATCGAGAGGATGTTTTGTGAAACGGTTACAGTGAAAATCTCAACAATCAACACGTCTACGACTTATTTCGGGCCTCAGTCTGAAATCGACCGAGCGGAAATGACTCATTTTGTAACCAGGACTTTCATTTTCATCTGCAACAGGACAGGACTCTAGTACCCTGCCGCTGTCGGCTGAATAGGAAGAAGGGATGATTCATGCTGTGTACGCAACCATAGTGAGGAAATCGAGACTGAGGTTCCCCGGCCTGCCTTCCTGCTCTTCTCAAGTGCGCACGACTCCAGTTGTCTGGTACATGATAGCTGACCAGAATTGTAGTAACGACGAAACAGATGCCAACTTTGAAGTCCCTAAGTACTTCCGGTGTCTCGACGTAAGCAGTCCCCAGTCAGGAGTCGTGCAAACGGTCTCTGTCCCCCAGCACCAATCCCACTCGTTTCTTCGCGCTGTCATTGACCAAACCGTTTGGAACATTCTTGCCCTATCACATCTCTGCCTCGACTCTCCACGGAATTGACGTGGCTATGGCCATGGAGGTTATCTTACGCTTGTTTCGTGAGTACATTGCTTTTTTACTTCTACCGCTTTCGCTAGCAGTCTACAAAGGCCGTGCTTGTTAAATAACAAAGGCATTCAGATGGATGTGTGCGCGAGCATGCAAGAATACAGACAGACAGGCATATAAACACACATACTCTCTCTCTCTCTCTCTCGCGCGCGCGCGCGCGCGCGCGCGCGCGCGCGAGCGCTCTCTCCTTCCTTTACGCACACACGCACACACACACACACACACACACACACGAGAGAGAGAGAGAGAGAGAGAGAGAGAGAGAGAGAGAGAGAGAGAGAGAGAGAGAGAGAGCGGCATGATTGCAGACAGGCAGGCAGGCAGGCAGGCATGCAGACAGACAGGCAGGCAGGTAGGCAGGCATGCAGGCAGGCAGGCATGCAGGCAGGCAGGTAGGCAGATAGATAGACAGACAGCCAAACAGACAGATGGACCGAAGAACGGACGGAAGAATGGACGGAGGGATTGACGGAGGGACGCACGAATAGGAATGCGAATCGAAAACTAGTTAGGCCCAGAGACAAACAGAAAGAAAAACATAAAGATAGACAAGCACACACATACGTAGACATCCTTGGAGAAAGAGACAGACACGTACACACACACCAACAGACATACAAATAAAACACACACATACACGTACACACACACGTACACACATACGCGCGCGCACGTACACACACACACACGTGCACACGTACTCACACACGCGCTCACGTACACGCACACACAAAGGAACATACCGTCCGATTCACGGAGTAACACACACACACACACGCACGCATACATACGCACGCGCTCGCACACATACAAACACACATACACGTATATACATACACACACGCGCGAGCACAAACCCAAGCATAGATAGCACACACACATACACACACACGCGCGCGCGCGCGCGCACACACACACACACACACACACACACACACACACACACACGGATTGAAAGAGAGAGGAGAAAGAAAGTGAGTGAGCTAGAGAAATGAGAAAAAAGGGGGAAAATGAGCGCGAAAGAGTGAGAGCGAGCGAGTGAGCGAGAGAGAGAGAGAGAGAGAGAGAGAGAGAGAGAGATAGGGAGAGAGACAGAGAGAGGGAGAGCGAGGGACAGAGAGGGAGGGGAGAGAGAGAGAGAGAGAGATAGAGAGAGAGAGACAAAGAGAAAGAGAGAGAGCGCGAGGGAGAGAGAGAGGGTGGGTGGGGGTGGGGTGGAGAGAGAGAATGAGAGAGAGAGAGAGAATAATGAGAAAGAATGAGTGAGGGAAAGAAAATGTGTTTGAGAGAATGAGAGAGAAAATGTGAAAGAAAATGAGAGAATGTGAGAGAGATAATGAGAAACAGAGGGAAAAAGAGAAAGGGAGGGAGGGAAGGAGGAAGCGAGAGAGAGAGAGAGAGAGAGAGATGAACATATCGATGGAAAATGATTAAATTTAACAGACAATATCGGACAGTAGGTGAACATACATCAACCTATTTGTTTAAATCTCCAATACATTGTTAACCTATGAACCTGGACGGGTAAAATAGTTTGTCTACTTTCATTTTCCGTTCCCTATGTCTTAAAGCATAAACTGTCAAAGTGGCTACTGATGTTGTCTTTTTTTCCATCGGTGCCCCGCATCAGTTATCTGCAAACGTTCTGACTCCTGAGAGAGAGAGAGAGGGAGAGAGAGAGAGAGAGAGAGAGAGAGAGAGAGAGAGAGAGAGAGAGATTTCTCATTTCCTCATAAGGATGAAAGGCAGGGTGCCTCGTGTATAATATATGCATTTAAAACGTACCATTGGCTCTTTGTCAAACTTCAAACGCACATGAACGTTCATATGGTAACCTCATCTACAACTGGAGGACATTGGCCACTGATAAAAATTCATGTACAGTGCCCCTGTGCCTGGTTTTGCAATGCTAGTGCATATTTGATGTACATTACAACCGCTCTTGTTTTCTCCGCGCCTTGCCCGTCTTTGAAGGAGGCATATATATGTGCACCCAGCTCGATGAGGACCAACGTGTTTCGCGATGTACTTTTCAAATAAAATATTGTTTTGTGGGCTACAAAGTAAAAAATGTTACTCGTTTTCCATTTTATCAACACAAAATGGACAGGAAATGTCATCGTTACCTCTATTGTGTCTTCCATTGATCCGCAAATCGTTAATTCTTAATCTGAATCCGGGAAAATACATCTCTGAATTTCTTTATTATTAAAGCTTTTATGCTTAATTTAAAAAGTCCTGTATACTGCAAATCGATCGCTATCACATATTTTCACGTTCCACTCCTGCATAAGACAATTACTTAACCTTTGTTGGAATGACCTCAAGAAACTTTTCTCGTTTGAGCATTCCCAATCTATCCAAACAAAGTTGTAGCCCAGCCTTGATAAACACTCCTCTACCGCCTTGGCGCAGTTTAATTCTGCTGGCAAGTTGATATTGCACAACATATGGAAGGCTGGCACGGGGAGTCTATCCATCGACAGTTTACCCAGCTTGAGTCAATACTTTATCACCCTGGACATTGCATCGGCAAGTAGGGGATACCTACCCGTCTTGCCTTATATCAAAGTGCAGGATGATCTTACAACTAGATTAAAAAACCGTTTGCATGCGAACATGTGCTCTTTTTCTGTGTCATTCGGTCTCGAAAGTCCGCATATATCTGAGCCGTACAGAAGCACCGGAGCTACCTGGGCATCGAAGATCGTGAAAAATACAAAGGTGTTCAGGCTTTGCAAGCCTTTCATATTATCAGCAGCTGGAAAACCTTTTGCTTTATTTTGACTCTCTGATTGTTGCTACTGGAATTGACAGCTTGGTGGAAAACATGTAGCCCAAATACTTGTAGCGATTAACTAACTCCAGTTGTGCTCCATCTAAAACCCATTTTTCATTACTCGCCAAATGTCCGTCTCTTCTGAAAACCATGACTTTGGTTTTATCGATGTTAAGAGTCAGCCCTAGTGTTTTCGAGATTACACCAAAATGTTGATCTGGTTTTGTAAACCAATGAAAGTAGTTGACAGAAGCACAATACCGTCAGCGAACAAAAATAAAATATTCCCCGTGCGCCTGGTATAAGCTGTATTCCATACCGTCCACGTTCACGTACGTACATCGCAGCATAGGAAATATACAGAAAAAAATATTCGGCGACTCTCTGTCCCCCTGTCTTACTCCAACCGGACATTCAAACAGCTCCGAACGAGATGAGTTCCATCTAACACAAGCACGTACCTAAGAGTAGACAGCTTTAAACATGCTGATCAACCTGGATGACACACTCGTCTTTGACAAGACTTTCCACAGGCTCGCTCTGTCCAGTGCGTCAAAGGCCTTTTTGTAGTCGATGAAAGCTGCGTACAGCTTGCTCCTGCCCCCACCATAGGCATGTTTAACTACCGCAGAGAGCAGGGTAAAGATATGATCTACTGTGGAATGTTCTGAGCGGAAGCCTGCCTGTACGGTTGTCTCCATCTTCTGCCCAAGCTTTCAAGCGTTCAGTTAAAATAAATAAAAACAATTCGCTCACAAACGGGAAGCAGAGAAATTCTTCTGCAGTTCGATGGATCCAGCTTGTTTCCAGTTTTGAATATGAGTATGATAAAGGAACGACTCCATTTCTGAGGAAAGTACTGCCTATCATAGATGTAAACGAAGAATTCTGTGAGGAAAGGTAAAACTGAGAGAGAAAGAGCGAGAGAGAGTGAGGGAGGGAGAGAGAGAGAGAGAGAGAGAGCGAGCGAGAGAGAGAGAGAGAGAGAGAGAGAGAGAGAGAGAGAGAGAGACTTTAGACTTTAGACTTTTTTATACTTTTAAACTTTTATTGCATAGGCCATCGGCCCTTCACAAGGGTACAGGTTTGTACATACATGTATAATTAAACAATTGTGATTGACTGGTTTACATTTTGGCATTCTTGTTTCGCCTCCTTAGGGCATAATGGATGTACATGGCAACTTTTCGTGTCCTTTCTACACTCTTGCCGTCAAGAAGAAAACCTATGCTCCTACATTTGGCCGTTTCTAAATAAAGTAACAAGTACTGCCGTCTAATATCAACATACATCGGGCAGTCTAACAAAAAGTGAATTTCGTTCTCAGCACTATTTGTACAGAATGGACAATCCAAACATCTGTCCCTCTCATACCACCTGTTCACATTTAGCTCATTTATACCTAACCGAAATCGTATGAATGAATCTCTAAATTTCTTTATTTTCAGCTCATTGATATAATGCTCTTCATTCATTGACTTTTTGAAAGATCTATAGATCAAGAAACGCTCACTGTCACTCAATTTTCCATGCCACTCTTGCTGGAAACAATCTCTAAATCTTTGTTTCAAGCTTTTAAGAAAAGGTTTCTCGTTATTGGTCCCGTTGTTGTTCCACACATAACCAAAGCCCAGCTGATACAAGCTCTGTTTTACAGATTCAGCCCAATTCATTCTACCGTGTAAGTTGGAGTTCACCAACATTTGAAAGGCTTGCTTGGGCAGTCATCAGCCGGCAGCTGAGACAGAGAGAGAGAGCAAAGATTATAGGTTACACAAAGATAGCTCATGCCGAGCTTTTGCTATATATAGAGTTACAAGACGCTCGGAACGCAGCGCCCCAAGCGGCCAGGACTATGGGGAAGTAATCACACTGCTTAGATACATGTAAAAAGTGCTTGTTTGTCGACGCGTTTCTGATGCATTCCGATCATGTTTGTGAATACATTTACAGTGTAATGTGTAATAAAATGATTTGCTGCAATAATGGGGGTGTTTTGGCTTTGTTTTTTTGTAGCAGGCGTTGTGAAATCGAAATATTTGGTTCATCGAAATGTGAACCTATAGTCCGTTTCAACATTGCTCTGTCAGTGGAGACAAAGATTATTCGTCTGCTAGCCATCTAGGTACATACGACCGGTGAGGTTTGTTTACTTATCTTCTGTGGGTTTTGTGCAGAAAGTATACGTTAAAACAGTCTAATATGACTATTTTCGATTAGTTTTTAATCTAATTAATATTTTTGCATGCTTTAACGCGGCCCGATCTTTGGCATAACTCCCCGGGCGTGCGAAGTCAGTAGCGTCCACTGACAGCAATGTTTAAACGGACAATAGGCTAACGCGCATGCGCAGAAGCATCCATTTAGATGAACCAAATATTTCGATTTCACAACGCCTGCTACAAAACAACAAAGCCAAAACACCCCCATTATTGCAGCAAATCATTTTATTACACATTACACCGTAAATGTATTCACAAACATGATCGGAATGCATCAGAAACTCGTCGACAAACAAGCACTTTTTACATGTATCTAAGCAGTGTGATTACTTCCCCATAGTCCTGGCCGCTTGGGGCGCAACGTGTCTCGATCCTCATAACAATTAGCTAATGAACTATCTTTGTGTAACCTATAATCTTTGGAGAGAGAGAGAGAGAGAGAGAGAGAGAGAGAGAGAGAGAGAGAAAGAGGGGGGGGGGAGGGGGGAGGCAGACATATATACATACATACATACAGACAGAATGAGAGAAAGGCAGAAAGAGAGAATGAGAGAGAAAAGGAGAAAGAGAGAATAAGAGAGAGAAAGTGAGAAAGAGAGAATGAGAAAGTGAGAGAGAATGGGAATTAAAGAGATTGGGAGAAACAGAGAGAGAAAGATAGATTGGGAGAAAGAGAACGATAGAGAAGGAGAGAAAGAAAGAGAGAGAGGAGAGAGAGAGAGAGAGAGAGAGAGAGAGAGATTGGGAGAAAGAGAGAAAAAGAGAGATTGGGAGAAAGAGAACGATAGAGAAGGAGAGGGAGAGAGAGAGCGAGAGAGAGAGCGAGAGAGAGAGCGAGAGAGAGAGAGAGAGAGAGAGAGAGAAATGATGGGAGAGAGGTGATAAAGAGAGAAAAAGGAGCGATCATCCCACTTGACGTGGGAGTCCAGTAGTCATGGAAACGTTGTGGTGTCATGGCGGAGTTTCTGCAGAACGACCGGGCACTAATGCGGATGTAGCTCTTGTCACATGGGTAATGCTAGGCGGGAACTGGCGCTTCTGTCTCCTGACCTTTGACGTGTACATTTAAATAATGCAGAATCTGACACTTTACGGTGTCGAAACACCGTGCTCACAATGACTCATCGGTCCCGATGTCACTTCGTCTGCCTATGTGTCTGCCTCTGCCTACCAGCTTCCATACTCACTGTTCTGGAGAAACACACACGCATACACACGCACACACACACACACACACACACACACACACACACACACACACACACACACACACACACCCCCCCTGTGAGTTAGTAATAAAAATAGACTCATTGCGTCTCCCTACACGATTCTAGGAAACCCGAGATTCGATTTGCTATTTCACTAACCAGTTTTAGTGATGTCATAGTCACTGTTGTAATAGCATACTAAGGCTGATAGGCCATAATACTTTATTCATTCATTCATTCATTCGTTCATTCGCTCATTCTTTCAGTGTCATAGTCACTAGTATTAAAGCATACTGAGGCTGATAGATCAGAAAGCTGTATTGATTCTCACACACTCATTCATTCATTATTCGTTTATTCATTCACTCATTCATTCATTCATTCATTCATTCATTCATTCATTCATTCGTTCGTTCATTCATTCGTTCGTTTGTTCGTTTGTTCATTCACTATGTCATTCACGGTTGATGTTTCGTTTCAGTCCTGGGCACTGTGATGTGCAGTAAGGTCACACTGGAGCAGGAGATAGGGCACGCTTGTCTCAACATGGGCACAACTGCAGGCTGCAGATTCTACAGTGCTCCCTGTCCACATGGCACCAGAGCCTGGCTATTGGAGCAGGGCAGCAACTTCGCCTGCATTTCCGCTGTGGGACACCGTGACGATTTTAAAAGTCCGTGTCCCTCGACAGGAGATGTGTGTACGTGGGATCACGGAGGAGCCGATGTCCAGGGCGTACTATTCAGAGAAAGATGCTGGCTCAACGCTTCCTGTGCCTACGACGAGTCCCAGGAAAAGGGGTCCTGCAAGGCAGGGGAAGAATTGACCTTCCGGTATCAGTGCATTCCAGGTAAGGTCCCTAGCAACCGACAGCGTCCTTGGTAACAAGGTAGTTTCCACGCGGGTGTGTTTCTCTGAAGACTGGACAAGATCTTGACTTCGTTTCTCAGTTTTGTGCAGAATTTGTTTTGAGCTCTGGTTTTAGTGCTTTCAGGACACTTTGTGTTCAAACCGATTTTGATGATGAACTGATGCCACCTAGGCGTGAAATTAAAGGTGAAGTATTCATGTTTCATGTGGCGATGCGTAACCGATATCCGTGTCTCACTCCAATCTACACGCTACAACGCGATCAATGGGTCACTTGATTAATATTGTCTTCAATGCAATGGAAAGAAATGCCAGGGTTGTCATCCCACGTTGACTTTTGATTGTCGCAAATGTCTCTCTCTGTCTCAGTAAATAAAATCTATTTCCTTCCCAGATTCACAAACGACTGAATTCACTACTGCGGCCACTATCCAAGGGACACGGATAGCTGTGGTCTTCACACCCAAAGACAACCAGACCAGAAAGGATAGGACCTGGTACTGCCAAGTCCATACTCCTGACTGCAGCTCCTCTCTATTCCGTGTCGTGTCCGCGCTTTCTCCCAACTCTTCGTCATGCACACAAGATGCTTTCACCACCATTGGAGTGACTGGAACCTCGGACAAAGGGGACATCGTAGACTGCAGCAAAATAAGCACAATCTCGAAGACCTTGGAAAAA
>JAWQFJ010009055.1:0-25000 GCA_034096865.1 Theodoxus fluviatilis | reverse complement strand
AGTGTAGCCAAGTGTAGTGAAATGAAGTGCAGTGAAGTGTAGTGAAATGAAGTGTAGCCAAGTGTAGTGAAATGAAGTGCAGTGAAGTGTAGTGAAATGAAGTGCAGTGAAGTGTAGTGAAATAAAATGTAGTGAAACGAAGTGTAGCCAAGTGTAGCAAAACGAAGTGTAGCGAAGTGTAGTGGAATGAAGTGTAGCCAAGTGTAGCAAAACGAAGTGTAGCCAAGTGTAGTGGAATGAAGTGTAGTGGAATGAAGTGTAGCCAAGTGTAGCGAAACGAAGTTTAGTGAAACGAAGTGTAGCCAAGTGTAGTGAAATGAAGTGTAGTGAAGTGTAGTGAAATGAAGCGTAGTGAGGTGTAGTGAAATGAAGTGTTGCGAAGTGTAGTTCAGTGAAGTGTAGTAAAATGAAGTGTAGCCAAGTTTAGTGAAATAAAGTGTAGCCAAGTATAGTGAAATGAAGTTTAGTGAGGAGTAGCGAAATGAAATTTAATGAAGTGTAGCGAAATGAAGTGTAGCCGATTGTAGTGAAGTGAAGTGTAGTGAAATGTAATGAAATGAAGTGTAGCCAAGTATAGTGAATCGAAGTGTAGTGAAGTGTAGTGAAACGAAGTGTAGTGAAGTAATGAAATGAAGGGTAGTGAAGCGTAGTGAAATGAAGGGTAACCAAGTGCAGTGAATGGAAATGTAGCCAAGTGTAGAGAAATGAAGTGTAGTGAAATGTAGTGAAATGAAGTGTAGCCTAGTGTAGTGATGTGAAGTGTAGTGAAATGAAGTGTAGCAAAGTGTAGCGAAACGAAGTGTGGCCAAGTGTAGCGAAATGAAGTGCAGTGAAGTGTCGTGAATTGAAGTGTAGCCAAATGTAGGGAAACGAAGTGTAGTGAAGTGTAGTGGCTGAAAAGTGGCTGAAGTTTATTAGATGACATCATTTGATGAATGATAGTTTATACAGCACAAAAAAGATGTTGCTACAATGATGTAATCACAAGCCAAAGTTATCTGAACTCTAGGGGAGGTTCAAAATGCTCTGGAAAAAGTTCCTGTTATTTACATTTTTTCGTGTCCTCCAAGTTGTTTTGACGAGGATATATTGTCATCGTCCATAAATGAAACATTATTATCATTTGATCCATAGGATCATGTATCTGCAACATTTGAAATACCTGGATAATTTGAAAGATCGATGGACACGGGTGCTTTCCTCAGCCCCCCAAGGTGAGGAAATACCAGTGGGTAAATATTATAAGCTCCAGGGAGCCTCCATCCCAAGATCAAAGAGGTCAGTAACTCCAGGTTCATAGTTTGGGTCAAGGCAAGACCAGTGCATTCGGCAAGGGGCATGTCCAGGCTGCTGGTGCTAGAGGCCAAATAAGGAGTGGTCAGTCATTGCCTTTTGGAGGAAACTCCACTGTGCTCACGTCAAAGGAGCGCACAGAAAATATGTGCAGTATGACATCTCAATCTGAACAGATCAGCGGGAGGGGGAGAGAGAGGGGAGACACTTCTCTCTCGTCTCTTCTGGTCTCTTCCTTCTTCAGATCTTCTTCTTTCTTCATTCTTCTTCGTTCTTCTTCTCCCGGGTCATTTGTCTTCCTCTTCTTCTTAAGGGGGAGGCGGAGGAGGAGGAAACCCATAATCCTGTGAAACCAGCCTCTGGTCTGGTTTACGATTCGACAAGAAACATTCATCAAAACGTACTTTCGGCAGCTCATCCCGATAAAGAGCGGTCTAAACACTCCATGAATTGGCTGATATTTCATTTGCCGAAAATGTTATTGAAATAAAGGAAAAGTCGGCTGAAATAAAGAATACTTTATTGTCCCAAGCTGGAGACAACCACGGCAGTGTTTGCTTATCTCTATGTTTTACGGAAACTTTATGAGGAGTGATGGTAATCCTTTTGAGAACTTTAGCGGCAGTTCTAAGAGGGCGAAATCTCTGTCCGCGAAACAGGCTCAGACGAGTCGGCGAACTAAGTAAGCGGGTTGAGTGGACAAGCTGTCGGCTCGCGAAATTAGCTTCGGAAGGATCGGGTAAGAAGGTTTGACGTTCCCATAGCATCCAGTGGGAACCACTCTTAATCTTCGCTATGACTGGCTGGTCAAAGAGAGCTCTTTTGCCTGTGGAGGCTTGTTTGTTTTGTGCGTAACACAAGTAAACAAGTGTAGAATGACATTTCCCCCTTCGGTTTGCACACAAAACGCTCAATTTTAGAATTACCGATACATATACACAGAAACCTTAACCAAAGAACAAAATCATTTTCTCAGAGCTATATGTAGAATACATGAACAGTTCATTTAAATTGTTGCATTGTTTAAATCGAAATGTCGGTTGAATTATCTTGACAAAGTTCGGGAAACTTTGTTTGAGTAATGTTCTATGCATATCATTACAATCAAAGAAACGAAACCGAGGTTCGTCAGAACTATCGGATGTATTCTCACCCAATACTTGGTCCGTTGAAAATATTCGCGAACTAGTGGTTCGTGCAGTTAAGAACAGACTTTAGACCGACACGGCAGCGGAGTCACATCAGCAGCTCCATCAACGCGAGGTAACGAAAAACTCGCCAGTTCAGTGTGGTTCGCCGTAATGATTGCGTCAGGAAAGATGAACTCAGCCAGAAATGATGAAATGCCCCTTCAGAAATGGTAAACTCACTCCAGCAAGCTTCGCAGAGTTATCCCCCCTGTGGATTGCTGGTAAGAAGTGACCTGTTCCCGCGCGATTTGTACGAGGCGAGTAACTAAGGACATGGTGGGCTGACTCGCTCTTCATCTAACCTGCTCTGATAAGTTTTCATGAGAAACTGCCTGAAATAGCTTACAGAGGCTGATAGGCTGTAAAACTCATTCCTTCCATCCATCCAACCAACCATCCATCTAACCATCCATCCAACCATCCATCATGATCCATCCAACCATCCATCCATCCATCCAACCATCCATCCATCCATCCAACCATCCACCCAACCAACCATCCATCCTTCCATCCTTCCATCCATCCAACCATCCATCAAACCATCCATCCATCCAACCATCCATCCAACTATTAAACCATCCATCCAACCATCCATCCATCCATCCATCCAACCATCCATCCATCCATCCATCCAACCATCCATCAAACCATCCATCCATCCAACCATCCATCCAACTATTAAACCATCCATCCATCCAACCAACCATCCAACCATTAAACCATCCATCCAACCATCCATCCATCCAACCATCCATCCACGCATCCGTCCATCCAGCGCAGAGGTAACATCGCTATCTTCCTAAATAATCAACGCAAAAGCAAAAATTTTCTTATCACTTTCTTCGCTCTCTAAGGGAAGGTACTCGTGACAAATCTAAATCGCTCCAACACAATGGCGGACCCTCTTTGTAGAGTCACGTGATGTTGCTATTTCGAGCTGAACTGGTGAGAGGCCAGTGGAGAGTGGACGAAGGTTGCCCAGCCATAACGGTCGACGCTATGACCTCGTCAGGCATGACCGGAAAAGCCTCTCTAATCATGGTGAAAGGAACAGCCTCGGGTTGAGTGGATCACTGCCAGCCCCAGAGGCACCCTGCATGAAATGAATGACGCCGCATCACCTGAAATCTCCTCAGGAGACCGTACTTGTTCACTTGTAGCACTTGTAGCACTGACTGCTTCTGCACTCAAAGGGCATACGAAAAAGGCAAACGTTTCACATTTGGTATATGCGTTTTCAATCGAATGTTTGACGCGTCAAGGACCCCATGCTATCCGGCGTGATTATTGAATTACAGCTTGCAGTCTTACCAGGTAAGTGGAAATCTGGCGTCCGACGTAAGACCGATGTTTCCTCCACCTTGATGACATTGTCGATAGGTCATTCGAATACATAACTTCTCAAAATGTAGTATAGTTTGTAAATAAAGTTAAAAGGTGTGTTTGTGTGCACGCAGGTAGTTGTGTGCTTCGTGTGTGTGTGTGTGTGTGTGTGTGTGTGTGTGTGTGTGTGTGTGTTTGTGTGCGTGCGTGCGTGTGTGTGTGTGTGCGTGTGTGTGTGTGCACTCTCTGTCCTCAACAGCGATGACAAGCAGGTCCGAGAAACAGCTCGGGCGTCCCTCCAACTGCATATGAAGAAGCGGAAAGTGCCTGCTGCATCATCAGACGACGAAAGCGGATTTGCGGGTTTTCGCACCAATGCTGAGGGGGAAAATAACTAGACAAGCAAGGTGAACTGGGCAAAATCAGATTGGGTCCGCGTTAATGAAGTCTGTGTGCGCGAGAAAACACTTCTACTCAAAGGGTCAGATGAGCTATACACCCTCCACACCGAGGTAGATGAAGCAATCAGCGTCATGACCAGAGACAGAGAGAGCGCCTCTACCATCGTAAAAAGGAAACACCTGTCAGCGCACGCCGAGGCCTGGCGAGAGAAACTTTCGCAGGGCAGAATTCAAAGGGAGGCAACCTCTGCAGACCACAGACTCTCGTCAGCTATTCTGCAAAACATGAAGCTCAGTGACAATGTAGTGCGCTTCATAGTAAGAGGTAGACGGCAGCTTCTTCAGTGCAATAGCCTCCTGGCCACCTACTACCCGCAGCAGTACACAAAGTCCTGTTCGCTCTGCAACCATCCCAGTGACACAGCTTCTCACGTACTGAATGGCTGCACGAAGTACAAGAAACTATGTCAAGCCAGGCACAATCGAGTTGAGGACCTCATCTGCAGGGGCCTGCCTGGAAATACCTCAGTCACAGTGTACAAAGACAGAGTCCTATCTCCTCAGCTGTTTCATTTTGACGCCATCTTTGAATGCACAGCAAAAAGACCAGATATCGCGCTCATCAACGAGGAGGACCGAGAAGTGTTTCTTGCTGAAATCGCTGTCCCATTCGATGCGCACATTGATACGTGCTACGAAAAGAAATTCGAAAAGTACACTCCACTTTGTCGTGAAATCTCTGCACTGGGTTATAGATGCCTGGTCATCTCCATAGCCATCGGGGCTGAGGCTGCTGAGATATCCGCGCTACTCATCCAAGTGGCTTGCGCGATACCTCGGCATCAGCGCAGCCCTAGGATCCTTCCAAGTGTGGCAGAGGCGATGCAGCGACCTGAGAGTAAAATCTATCCCTGCTCCAAACCCAGTGACTGAGTGCATACTCACTATCGCGTTCGCTCGTGTTAATTCTTGTTGTAGCCCCCGCGTTGTCTCGTAGTATCGCGTCACAAAAACAGCATTGCGCGCCTTTACTGTCCATTGTTCTCAGTGGCAACAAGCATGTGCCAATCAGTGCTCTCAGCTGTAAATCACAGGACGTGAGAACCAAGGCATATTTAGCTAATTTCAGGAAAGCAGATATTGATGTTCTACATTTGCATCCAGAATCCTGAATAAAATTGGTTTGTGTGTGTGTGTGTGTGTGTGTGTGTGTGTGTGTGTGTGTGTGTGTGTGTGTGTGTGTGTGTGTGTGTGTATGTGCACCTCGTGACTTTCAATGAAAGAACACTTTAGATATTCACAGGCTTACTAGAAACTACTCCACTGTGGAATTTTAGGCAGCCAGGGGGCTGAACAGTGATGCTGAACAATTGTACTGCCCACGGTTTGTACTTACTAACACAAGCAACGAATATCATTTCAACCGATATCGTCAAACAGGAGAAAAAAAATCCAAGGTCAGTCGCAAAGAGTAATGCACACTGAATGGAACATCGCTAACATTCATCGCGCCTAGAGCCAGTCTTACAGAAAGCCACGCACCTTCAGTACAGACACACATAGTGTAAAGCAGAGTGTAAAGACCTGTCTTGACGAAAGTCCCGACCTTCGTGAGTTCGGGTACGTGTGGGTTGTGTCCATCGAACGGTTCCGCTCGAGTAAGTACCAAATTGTTCTGTCCATCGAAGTCGAGTCGATAGAGTTGATCTAACTCCTTCCTGGTGATGTTGAGCTAATTTTGATTTGTGGGTTGTGGAAAAGTGTTGATTATAATTTGGTATTGTGAACATTGGCAGAGGAAATTAAGTTCCATTTTGTTCCTGTATTGTTCGATTGTATTGTTTGCTCATTGACTGTGGTTCATTGAAATAGTCGGGGATATTGTGAGTAACTGCAGGGGAAGTTGAGCCCGTTTGTTCCTGCATTGTCAGATTGGTGCCAGTTTTGGTCTAACGATTGCAGGGGAAGTTGAGTTCCGTTTTGTGACTGCATTGCCAATCGTTTGACAGGGGAAGTGCATTTCCATCTTGTATTTGTATAATATAGGTTGTGAGGGGTTGATGATAGTGGATGGGGAGTTTTGATCTGGTGTCAGTTCAGTGTTGTAGGCCTTGTAGTGCTCTGGGGTGAGTTTGTCCGACGTCCCCTTGCGTTAAAGGCTGATCTTTTTTGGAACGGTCATTTTGTTTTGACGGTTAATTAGATTATTGTTCTTGAGTATGAAGAAGTCATTTTGTTTTTAAGACCAAGTGATTGGTTTTCGGTTTGACCACACTTTGGATTTGTATCCTCTGTGTTCCTTGGTTGTGATTTTCTCCAGTTGCATGCTTTGGATTGGTATATTGTTGATACACGATGCTCTGCGATATATTTGCTTGTCTGATTTGATTATTTAGTTCACAGTGCCCGTTAGGATTGTGGGATAAGTTTGTTGTTGTTGATATATGATGCTCTGAAATGTATTTGCTTGTCTGATTTGATTATTGAGTTCACAGTGCCCGTTAGGATTGTGGGATAAGTTTGTTGTTGTTATCCGGTGCTCTGTGATTTATTTGATTGATCTGATTGTCAGAGGGGCTCATTGATTGCACCGTTGCATGCTGGGAATTGTGTGATCATTGGGCAGGTACGTTTCACAATAATTGGTTGTAGAATAAACGGTGATTGTTATTTTATTTTCGTGTATTGTCTTGTACCTTTTGATTGGATGGTGTATTTCTCTCTCGGTAAAAGTCCGAGCAGAAAGTGACTTGTGACACACACCACTCCACATCACTCCACACCACTCCACATCCCTCAACATCACTCCGCACAATTCCACATCACTCCACATCACTCCACACCACGCAACATGACTCCACACCACGCCACATCACTCTACACTACTCCACATAACTCTACACTACTCCACATCACTAAACACCCCTCCACATTACTCTACATTACTCCAAACAACGCCACATCACTCTACACAACGTCACATCACTCCACACCACGCCACATCCCTCTACACCACTCCACATCACTCCTCACCACGCCACATCACTCTACACAACGTCACATCACTCCACAGCACGACACATCACTCTGCACCACTCCACTCCACGCAACATCACTCCACACCACGTCACATCACTCCACATTACTCCACATCACTCCACATCACTCCACATCACTCCACATCACTCCACACCACGCAACATCACTCCACACCACGCCACATCACTCCACATCACTCCACACCACGCAACATGACTCTACACCTCGCCACATCACTCTACACTACTCCACATAACTCTACACTACTCCACATCACTAAACACCCCTCCACATTACTCCACATTACTCCAAACAACGCCACATCACTCTACACGACGTCACATCACTCCACACCACGCCACATCCCTCTACACCACTCCACATAACTCCTCACTACGCCACATCACTCTACACAACGTCACATCACTCAACACCACGCCACTTTACTCCACATCACTCCACATTACTCCACATCACTCAACGCCACGCAACATCACTCCACATCACGCCACATCACTCTACACAACGCCACATCACTCTACCCAACGCCACATCACTACCCAACGCCACATCACTCTACCCAACGCCACATTACTCCACATCACTCCACATTACTCCACATCACTCCACATTACTCCACATCACTCCATACCACGCTACATCATTCTACACCACTCCACATCACTCCACACCACGCCACATTACTCCACATCACTCCACATCAATCCATATCATTCCACATCAATCTACACCACTGAACATCACTCTACATTACTCACAACCACTCCACACGACGCCACATCACTCCACATTACTCAAGACAATTCCTCACCACGCCACAACTCTCCACATTACTCAAGACCACTCCACATCACGCCAAACCACGCCATATTGCTCCACATCGCTTCACATCAATCCACATCATTATACACCGCCCACATCACTCCACACCACGCCACATTACTCCACATCACTCCACACCACGCCACTGCACTCCACACCACTCCTAACCACGCCACTAAATGTCACATCACTCCACATCAACCCACATCGCTCCACATTATTCTACACCACTCCCCTTCACTCCACATCATGACATGTCACTCGACATCATTCCACACCACTCCACATCACTCCACACCACGCCACATTATTCCACACCGCGCCACACTACCCAAGACCACTCTACACCACACCACTTCAGACAACACCACGCCACATTACTCCACATCACTCTCCATCACTCCACACCACGCCACTACATTCCACATCACTCCACACCACGCCAAATTATTCCACACCGCGCCACACTACTCAAGACCACTCTACACCACGCCACTTCACACAACACCACGCCACATCACTGCACATCACTCTCCATCACTCTACACCACGCCACATTACTCCACATCACTCCACACCACGCCACATCACTCCACATCACTCCACATCACTCCACACCACGCTAAATTACTCCACATCACTCCACACCACACCACATCACTCCACACCGCGCCACATTACTCAAGACCACTCCACACCACGCCACATCACTCTACACCACTCCACATCACTCCACATTACTCAAGGCCACTCCATACCACGCCACACTCCGCCACATTCCTCTACATTGTTCCACATCACTCCACACTGCTCCACATCACTCCACACTGCTCCACATTACTCCAATCACTCCACACCACGCCACAGCACTCCACAACACGCCACATTACTCAAGACCACTCCTAACCACGCAACACAACGCCACATCACTCCACATCACTCCACATCAATCTACATCACGCGCCATCACTCCACAATACGTCATATCACTCCATATCGCTCCACATCACACTACGCAACATCGCTCCACTCTACGCCACATCACTCCACACCACGCCACATCACTCTACACAACGCCACATCACTCTACACACATCCACACCCACCACACCACGCCGCATCACTCTACACAGCGCCACATCACTCCAAACTACGCCACATCACTCTACACACAGCCACACCCACCACACCACGCCGTATCACTCCACATCACTCCACACGACGCCACATAACTCCACACTACGCCACATCACTCCACACCACACCACATCACTCCACACTACGCCGCATCACTTCACACCACGCAACATTACTCCACACCATGACACACCACGCCACACAACGCCACATCACTGCACACCACGCAACATTACTCCACACCACGACATACCAAGCCACACAACGCCACATCGCTCCACACCACGCCACATCACTCCACATCACTCCACACGACGCCACATCACTCCACATCACTGCACACTACGCAACATTACTCCACACCACGACACACCACGCCACACAACGCCACATCACTCCACATCACTCCACACGACGCCACATCACTCCACATCACTGCACACTACACCACATCACTCCACACTACGCCACATCACTTCACACCACGCAATATCACTCCACACCATGACACACTACGCCACACAACGCCACATCACTTCACACAACGCCACATCACTGCACACCACGCAATATCACTCCACACCATGACACACCACACCACACAACGCCGTACCACTGCACACCACGACACATCACTCCACATCACTCTACACGCCACATCACTCCACACCACACCACATCACTCCACACCACACCACATTACTCCACACTACGCCACATCACTTCACACAACGCAACATCACTCCACACCATGACACACCACGCCACACAACGCCACATCACTGCACACCACGCCACACAACGCCACATCACTCTACACCACGCCACATCACTCCACACCACGCCACATCACTCCACACCACGCCACATCACTCCACACCACGCCACATCACTCCACATCATTCCACACCACGCCACATCACTCCACACCACGCAACATCAATCCACATCACTCCACACCATGCCACACCACGCCACACCACGCCACACGGCGTCACATAACTGTACATCACTCCACGCCACGCCACATCATTCCACACCACTCCACACCACTGCACACAACGCCACATCACTCCAAACAACGCAACATCACTCCACACAACTTCACATCACTCCACACCACGCCGCATCACTCCACTCTACGCCACATCTCTCTTGTTCTCATCACCCCGCGCCATATTACACTTCACAACATAACACCGCACCGCACCACATCACAGCACTAATCATCACTACACCACAGCGCCACAATACACCACAACAGCACACTGCACCACACCTTACCACACCACTGCACCACAATACACCACACCACATCACAGCACCACACTACACCACACCACATCACAGCACTAAACATCACCACACCAAAGCACACCACAGGGCCACAATACACCACATAACCGCACATCAAAGCAGCACACTACACCACATCTCACCACACCACAGCACCACAATACACCACACCTCAGCACCAGAATACGCCTCACCACACCAAAGCACACCACAGGGCCACAATACACCACATAACCGCACACCAAAGCAGCACACTACACCACACCTCACCACACAACAGCACCACAATACACCACACCTCAGCGCCACAATACGCCTCACCACACCACAGCACCACAATACACCACACCACATTAGAGCACCACAATGCACCACACCACATCACAACACCACAATACTCCACACCACATCACAGCACCCAAAATACACCACGCCACATCACAGCACCACAATGTGCCACACCACATCACAGCACCACAATGCACCACACCACATTACAGCACCACAATGCACCATACCACATCACAGCACTGAACATCACCACACCAAAGCACCATACCACATCACCACAATACACCACACCATCACACCACACCACAGCAGCACACTACACCACATCTCACCACACCACAGCACCACAATACACCACACCTCACCTCACCACACCACAGCACTACAATAGTCCACACCACAGCACCATACCACAGCACCACAATACATCGCACCATTATATCACACCACAGCCGGTCACTGCATCACACCAAACAACCACACCACACTACCACACCACATCACATCAGCACACTACACCACACCACACCTCACCACACCACCACACTACACCACACCACAAAACCACACCACAGCAGCACATTACACCACCCCTGAACACACCACAGCACCACAATACACAACACCTCACCACACCACACCACATCACCACATTACACCACTCCACGCCACATCACACTACACTACACCACACCACACCACGCTACTCCACACTGCACCGCAACACACCACTCCACATCACACTACACTACACCACACAACACCACAGCACAGCACACCACACCACACCACACAAAACACACCACACAAGGCACACCACATAAGACACACCACACCACATCATACCGCACCACAACACACCACACACATTACGCCACAAATTACCACACCACATAAAACAAACCACACAAAATACACCACACAAGACACACCTCACAAGAAACACCACACACAAACAACACACCACACAGCACAGCACAGCACAACACAACACACAAAACACAACACACAGGACACACCACACAAGGCACACCACATAAGACACACCACACCACATCATACCGCACCACAACACACCACACACATTACGCCACAAATTACCACACCACATAAAACACACCACACAAAATACACCACACAAGACACACCTCACAAGAAACACCACACACAACACAACACACCACACAGCACAGCACAGCACAACACAACACACAAAACACAACACACAGGACACACCACACAAGACACATCACATAAGACACACCACACCACATCATACCGCACCACAACACACCACACAAATTACGCCACACATTACCTCACCACAAAACACACCACACAAAACACACCTCACATGACACACCTCACAAAAAACACCACACACAACACACCACACCACACAAAACACATCACACCACACCACACAATACACACCACACCATACCAACCGTTTTCGAACCACGCAAAATTGTGTTGCCTTCTACTGAGATCGCTGCCTATTACGCTTAACAAGGGGAAAAAAGGACAATGCTATTGTGTTCCTTGTTTCCACCTAATCCAGAATACGTTGTTTATTCAAAAATAGTTATGTTACGGCAAACTGACCATTAGACTTTACTTCGGTGCATATTATAAAGCGGATATTTACCAATAAGGATTGAGGAGGTCTTTTGGCCTATAATATGCCACACACTACAACATCACTAGAGTCGTGTTTCAGTAGGAACAAGTCGCCTCTATTTTCCTTGTCATTCTCTTGTTACAAATCGTGCAGGGAGACGCAGCGGGTCTATTCTTACCACAAAAAAAACTCACAGGGGGGTCATTTACCTACGATCCGGTTGGCATCACAGGAAAACCAGATACTTCACCAAAGATGGCTCAAGACGCATCAAGAACGACTGAGGTTTTGAGAGAAAGCACAGTGGAAACGAGAACAGACGAGAGGAGTTCTACCCAAGACTACCAGCAGCACACCTTGCGCGAGCCAACAACCTCATTCCCCCTTCCTGAGGAGAACATCTCGCCTCCACCTGGCGATGACGCAGGTAAGTCTCCTTGAGCTGTTCCTGGAGACTGTCAGTTTGCATTCTCTCGCTTCCTCCTTTTACATCCAGTGCCAGGCCATCTTCACCCCAGAGCTCCCATTATGTGAACATGTGAACGGAGCTTTACGGCCTATCAGCCTTTCTGAGCTATATAAGGCCATTTACTACAAAAATCAAAATAATTTGGTCAGAGTAAAAAAAAGCAAGTGAAATCTCAATTTCCCTAGTTATTCATCTTTGACGAATAGAGAGGCGATAGGTCTATTCTTGCCCTCAAGCCTCGGAGGGTCCAGAACCCACAAGTCTTTGTCCTTTTAGTCATAGCTTCATTACCAGATTTCCTGCAATCTACTTTCTTCCCCTTAACCCCCCACCCCAAAACCCACAACCACAACAACAATAACCTTTCTAATCCCTATGACTCCGAGGCCGTGCCGTTAGAGCGCTGGATCAGAGGTCGTTTGAAATCTGAGACCTTTATGGCGTGGTGTTCCAAGCTGTGTGGACCCTGGAGTTTCATCCTTGGGCAAGGCACTCAATTCGCACTGCTTCTCTCCACCCAGGGGCAAAACGTGGACCACTTGAGGGCTGCCGTGGAATAGGCTTGTTTTACCAGCCTGGCTGTATGTTCCGGTTGTACATGTGTGTTATCTATAGAGTAGATAGCGATGGTGCGTGAATAAAAATTCTAAGCCCAGTGAAGAGCGGGAGATAGTGTACAGTCAGAACATCCATGAACATGTGAAAAGTCGCGACGCAGAAGAAAATAACTTCACCTGCAGGTCTCTGCCTTCCTGCGCCGACGCCTTGACATGAGTCACATCCGAAACGTGCTGTTTCTTCTCTTCCAGTAGAAGTCGCGGAGAGCTCGGACGGCAAGGGAGGTAACACCAGTGAGGAAGAGAAAGTGTAGGCATTTGACTTGCCAGCTTATGTGGTGGAATCACTGGTAGGAGCAACCATCTTGATGGCCTGCCTGACTATTCTCTTCTGTTGTAAGGGGCGGTAGTTGTAACTTTATTTCAACATTCGTTAGAGAAGGAAGAGGCAGAGGGGAAGGAAGGGGAGGAGAAGGACGAGGAGAAGGAGGTCGAGAAGGGACGGAGGAGAAGGAGGTGGAGGATGGAACGGGGGAAAGGAAGTGGAGGAGGAAAGGAGAAGGACGACGAGGAGGAGGAGGACGAGGACAAGGAGGACGAGGACAAGGAGGACGAGGACAAAGAAGACGAGGACGACGAGGAGCATCTAGCAAAATGAATACTTCAAAATTATTTTAGATAACTTTTTGCGAGTTAAGAGGCATATTTCGACGTTGGAAAGTGTTTCTCTTTTCATGCTCCTTTCTTGCATTCGTCATTGCTCAACATATATCCTTGTTCGAAAACAAAAAACCATTTGTGAATTCGCGATCACACTATACCTTGCAACACAAGTTCGAGCATCTGATACCTGCAAGAACATTAATACCTGGCAGTGACGAAGCAACAATTCTTTTCTCCCACAGCGTCTTCAGACAAAACAACGTTGCGAATCCTGCTGAGAACAATGCTTCGGACGATTGCAACGTACCTATCGTCGCCGTGCCTGGTCACCATGGCAACATAGTATTACGTAATGAATATGATGAGCCTCCATCGGAAGTGACGCAAAACCCGTCGTACGAGAACTATGCAGTTGATGATGACGTAAGCAGTGCGTGACGTTGTGAAAAAAATCAGAGAAGGGTATCGACCTCTCCCGATTGCGTACTTTCGCGGCCTGATTTGCGTGTCACGTGGTACACATACATTGTGCTGGAGGGTTTCCGAGTGCACAGCAGAGTTGAGCGTGGTTGTGATCGTGTTGTTGATGGTGCTTTTCCAGCGAGAAAATGTCAATACCAGCAGTGAAACAGAAAGAAAAGTACATTGACAGTCTTGATAAGTTATCAAGACTTCGTTATGTTGATAAAATATCAGCTGTGGGAGGACTAGATCCGTATAAAATTGTTGACTGGTCGGACGATGTAAAGCTTTTCCCCTCTGTAGCAGTTGAGGACATCCATGACTATTTGGTGCACAGAACCAGTTTCTACACCAGCAAGGCTTTGAAAGCTTTCAAGGCACTGGGTGCTCATAATCAGCACACATCAGGGTGGGTGAAGAGTCTCTTCGTTCACAAGCCACGAGGGTGTGACAACACAGTGATCACTGCAGAGGTAAGTGGGCCATCATTGGCGTCAGATTGTTTAGCCAGTTTTCAGAGTTTTGTGTTCCTTTCACTTGATGCAGCTGCACAAATTTGAACCTTAAAAAGAAAAGATGTATGTGCATATCAAAAGTGAATTAATGTTTGCTCTTTAGAATTAAAAGGTGTATGAAAACATGCATACATGTGTCAACAGTGAATTGATTTTTCTTGTTTTTTTACTTTTAGGTGTACCATTCCCAGAGCCTGTCGGAGAAGCCCCTACAGCCATGGGTTATGGCGGAGGCTGATGGTACGATTGTTGCTGCCCACTGTGATTGTATGGCTGGTATTGCTGAGTCGTGCAGTCACGTTGCAGCGTCGTTGTTTGCTGTTGATGCTGCAGTCCGTCTTCGAGACAGCCAAACACCAACCCAGGTAAAACCCATTTAACAACTTTAAATAAGTGATACAGGTGTGTATGTTATGTGACATGTGCAGTGAAGTAGATGTTTATGCCATTTTAACACTTTTCGACCCAAGTAAATATAGGTAAACCAACCTCTGGCGCCCAAGTGAATTAGTAATTTTCAGTACTTTGACACAAAACGTGGGGTACCTCATAACAAAAGTTGTCAAAACAAAAATTTATTAATTTCAAGGTCGACACTGGTTCTTCACTCTCCTTACTTACTCCTGACCGGCTTTCATCAGAATATGACGGATCATACTCGTCCAATTCATTCTCCTTTGGATGCGCTAGATAACAAGCTGAGCTCATTTGCAGGCACTCGATGCAGAATTTATTTTTATTTAAGTACGTATTGTTTTACATCTACGTATTGAAACGAGCTGAACTCGTTTGCTGGACGCAATGTGTTAAAAGATGAAAAATTCAATGTTTCTTCTTTTAATATTGTGAACATTTTGCTTTGTTATATTTTGCAGGTGCTTGCTGGGTGGGTTGTTCCTCTAACGAAGGATGTCGTTTACGCAAAATGTGCTGACATTGAATTTACAAAGGCAGCAACAAAAAAACGACAGCTGGATGCCCTGATCGACGGAACACCAAGCCAGGTCAAAGCAAAAAGAAAACCAGCAGCTGTGCCAGAGACGACACCGGAGGAACTGCGCACTCTGTATGACTCTATTTCATTTGCAAAAACTGGATTCAAACCAGCAATCTTGTCGCTGGTCCCAGAATATGCTGCGGACTACGAGGCGGCCACACTTACGAAACTGCCCAAGTACCTCAAGGATTTGGAGTAATCACTGTTGGAATCCTATGGTAGGACACAACATTCGTTCGTTTACTACTGTGGGAACAGCCATTCACACAGCAATCGTTCGTCATTGTGAAAATGAATACTTCAAAACACGCGGCTGGCAGTGCATTCAGAGTAACGACCCTCCAGCAAACCCTCCAGGGGCGTGTACACAGAAAGTGGTGACGCGAATCGGGAGAGGTCGATGCTCTTTGCAGAAGCCAGAACTGTTGTTAATAATGTTGTTCTGCCTTTATTCTCAACGTATATACAGGATGAGAGTGCAGAGAGTGTCACGGAGCACATCATACAGGCATGCCACACCAATGATCTGGGTCAAATCCTTTATTTGCAGAATGGCATAGACGCAATCGTCATCTTGCATGTCATAGTGCTGTAGTGGTGAAAACCTGAAAAACAGCAAGCAAAAAAGGGAAAGTAAATTCTTGTTTTCAACGTATTCCATGTTTAAAATAATTTGAAATTAATAAACGGTTTACATTCATTTGACACAATTTCTGCTGGTAGCATGAAAATCACTGAAAGTGCTATCCACTACGCCACCCAAGTACAATAAACTCAAAGAGAGGAACGCAGCGCAAAGCATATGGCGGAGACAGATCGAAATGAACGAATAACCACGTGCACTCAAAATCACCAATTTAGGCACCAACACGACCTAAATACTGTTATGCAGTGCCCGTATTATTACCATCACCAGTAATTTGGTGGCTTCACATAGCCTGTGCAGGCTGCCGAACCGAAAAGCACCATTCATCCATCATTCATCTGCTGCTCTTTCCTTTTCCACTGCCCTGCGCTCCTCCATTTCCCCTACCTCTCGTCCCTACTAATATTTCTCATTACTTCCTAAACACTTATCATCTTTACCTGGGTGGGTGGCCGAGTGGTTAGCGCGCTGAACCTGCTGTCGCTTGCGGCTAGCGGGTGCTGTGTTCGAAACTGCGCGGATTCTACAGTTGCATCCTTTGGGCAAGGTGCTTTACTCACATTTGCTTCTCCCCACCCAGGAGTAAAACGGGTACCTGTGAGGGCTGAGTTGAAAAATTGTGAAAGATTACTTAGGCGCGTTCATCCATCAATGGGTGGAAAAGTCGCAATATAAAAAGTGCACACTTATCTTTACATTCTGGTATCTCCTGTCTGCATTTCGCTGGAAATGGAATGGCAACGTATCTCTTAATGTTTCTTCACGTACATTGCTTCTCCTCACCTAGGAGCAAACCCGGATACCCGCAAGAGCTGC
This sequence comes from Theodoxus fluviatilis, assembly GCA_034096865.1. Lineage (NCBI taxonomy): Eukaryota > Metazoa > Mollusca > Gastropoda > Cycloneritida > Neritidae > Theodoxus > Theodoxus fluviatilis. Next base: position 7,441 of record JAWQFJ010009055.1, on the reverse strand, counting down.
AAATCTGTTAACACTAACCGCTGGCCAGTTCATCCGCAGTCCGGGTGCATGCTCGCTGTGGGAGTGGGAGCTGAGATGGTGTTTCAATGACAATACGAGTGGCCCAGTGACGAGGGGGTGAAAGTGTGCGCTTTTAAGCAGCCATTGATGGGTAGAAAAGCGCAATATAAAAGCGGGTATCTTCAGCGATGGAAACAATTACGGGAGACGATGCTGACCCTAACAGTGGTCAAATATAAGCCAGAGAAGGGCACGCTATCAGCAAATATCTCATGCAGCGCGATGTATCCACACTTTGGAATGTTTTCTATTGAATTCACGCTGATGTTCATTAACGCGGCCTCCAAAGATTTAAGTGTCGACAAGCGACAGCCACATCTTTCGCTCCGATCGTCTGTGAGAATGTCATAGGTCTTGTTTGGTGTCACCTACCTTTTGCACTAGTCTGCTGCGCGAAACTTGCACTGCACGCGACTGCATAAACACGGTGCAGAAGAATGAGCAATCAAATAAACAAACAATGTAACTACATTTGAACAATAGTTCGGATCAGTGATGTTTAGGATATTGCTTCTAATTAACTAAAATTTAGCGTTATTAAATACATGATTATGCAAAAATGGAGTTACTCCATAACTTATTTTAATATTTCTGTCTTGGATCATTTTCAATTACATTTTGCATACTAGAGCAACGACTGTAAAACATTTGGATGGAAAAAAGAGTTAGAATATGAATGATTATTCGCGTATGAACATACCAAGATTCCAGTGTTTCCCAAGTAGAAAGTCCTTCTACAGTATAGTAGGAGATTTTTTTACAAGCCTTTGATCTTTTACTGTACAAACGCATCTTTCAGCGAATTTATTTTTGGGTGCACAAATGATGCCTCGCGGTCTGAATTTGTCACATTAAAAATCCTTTGATTAGAACACAGTTCATTTTTAAGGAATGCTTGTATTGGAAATTCATTTTACTACTAAAGAAACAAAATCCAAAATAAAATCGAAACCTACATACGTTCGTTTCAACATGGTAAATAAGCTTTCGTAAACAGTTCTCACGTCAGATGTTGAGACTGACATCTTCGGGTTCTTGACGACGAGACAAATGGAGATGCACTCGCTCAGACAAGGACGGTGTCGAGGAAGGGATAGGCAGAAGCAAGATTGATGTCGAAAGGACGGCTTGGGCCTCAGCAACGCAAACACCCTCCAAAAAAAAACAACCACGACTTACGTGGTGACGTGACGCCATGTGACGCACTTGTCTCGACCCCGGGCAAGAGGTGCAACAATAAATTAACCAGCGCGAAGGAAGTATGAGCCGTCTCTGTCAACTTTTACGTCCAAGCGTCTCAAGTGGTATTAATTGATACAGGTCAAAGCTCATTGCACATGGAGTTTCATCGCTGTCACGGCCTTGAGGCGACATCCATCAAAGTCAGGAAAAAGTAAACTTTAGACAGTTGCCCTTTCGTCAACATTTGCACTTCCCTGTTCAAAATTAGTCTGTGGAACGATATATAAGTCCCATTAGTACCCGACAGTTTCACCGGCTCCATCTTCAAGAACTTCAACTTTCTCAAGTTAACGTCTTCACCAGCGTACAGAAATCTCAGCCATGTACCGCGCTCTCCTTCTTCTCGCCGTGCTCTGCGCTGCTGCAGCCTTCAGCTACAGGCCGCCAGGTACGTAGAGACGTGTGCGTGTGTGTGTGTGTGTGTGCGTGCGCGCGCGCGCGTGTGTGTGTGTGTGCGTGTGTGTAGGTGTAGGTGTGTGTGTGTAGATTTGTGTGTGTGTGTGTGTAGGTGTAGGTGTACGTGTACGTGTGTGTGTGTGTGTCTGTGTGTGTGTGTCATTATGTGTGTGTAGTGTGATTGAATGCGTGCGTGTGTGTGTATGTGTGTGAAAGTGAAAGAGAGAGAGGGGAGAGAGAGAGGGGAGAGAGAGAGGGAGAGAGAGAGAGGGAGAGAGAGAGAGAGAGAGAGAGATAGAGAGAGAGAGAGAGTGTCAGACGATCAGACGGACGGACATACATACTGACGGAAGGGGGGTGGGGTGGTTACGCTGACAGCCAAACCAGAAGACAAGTCCATGTCTAGAGAAGGCTGTAGGCTGCATGTCTGCTTTCTCATTACTGCGCTATGAGCGACTTTTTTGGAAATTATCTCCCTTGCCGCCGCTTGGCGGCGCGTCGGCTCCAAGGGGCTTGGTTGGTACACAGGACAAGTTCTTTCGCTTAGATTAGACCTGAGTGTTCGAGGTTTTTTAATTGTTTTCTTGCTGTCGCTTTCAAATCTGTTCACAGTACTAGGCTGGCTGGTTTACTTAGATGTGATTTTTTTTAATGCGTGCTAGCTGATATTAGGTTTAGAGCTTGAATTTTCAATGATATTACGCTTACAACTCCAGTGTTCGAACCAATGAAAACCACGGAAAGAGATGGCCGTTTCGTTCCTTGCATCTCATTGGCCAGCTTGTCATGAGGTCAGCCTGATCACGCGCTGACCTCATGACAGTTGTAAGCGGAAAAAGCGAGTTGTAAGCGTAATATCATTAAAAATTCAAGCTTTGAACCTAATATCAGTTAGCACGCATTAACAAAATCACATCTACGCTTACAACTCGCTTTTTCCGCTTACAACTGTCATGAGGTCAGCGCGTGATCAAGCTGACCTCATGACAAGCTGGCCAATGAGATGCAAGGAACGAAACGGCCATCTCTTTCCGTGGTTTTCATTGGTTCGAACACTGGAGTTGTAAGCGTAATTTCATTGAAAATTCAAGCTCTAAACCTAATATCAGCTAGCACGCATTAAAAAAAATCACATCTAAGTAAACCAGCCAACCTATTACTGTGAACAGATTTAAAAGCGACAGCAAGAAAACAATTAAAAAACCTCGAACACTCAGGTCTAATCTAAGCGAAAGAACTTGTCCTGTGTACCAACCAAGCCCCTTGGAGCCGACGAGCCGCCAAGCGGCGGCAAGGGAGATAATTTCCAAAAAAGTCGCTCATTGCCTGTAGTGGGCTGTTTATGAAATGCGAGTTGTGCACGGACTGTATGTTTGCTGATTCCCTGGGTCCAAGGTGAGTACTTTGTGGGATAGTCATGCAGATCGAACGTAGATTGAAAACTGAATGGTTGGTTTCGAACTGGTTGTTCAGCTGTTTTCTGTCTGACTGAATGTTCCGTCTTCCAGTGCACGACCCACAGGTGTGTCACTACAATGGGCAGGTCTACAATGAGGGACAGGTCATCCCAGACCAGAACCCCTGCAAACACTGCATCTGCAGGAATGGACAGCGCGAGTGTGTCATCCAGGACTGCGCCCCCGTCCACTGCTACCGTCCCTTCCGCCCTCCTGGCCAGTGCTGTCCTCAGTGCCGTCGTAAGCTGTGCCCACCTTTCTCCCTTCCCTGCTGCATGGCGTGTCTGTCTCGGCTCCTCTCTCTCTCTTTCTCTCTCTCTCTCTCTCTCCCTCTCTCTCTCTCTGTCTTTCTCTCTCCCTCTCTCTCTGTCTTTCTTTCTCTCTCTTTCTCTCTCTCTGTCTTTCTTTCTCTCTCTTTCTCTCTCTCTGTCTCTCTCTGTCTTTCTCTCTGTCTTTCTCTCTCTATCTCCTCTGTCTCTGTGTCTCTCTCTCTGTCTCTCTCTCTATCTATCTCTCTCTCCTTCTCTCTCTGTCTTTCTTTCTCTCTCTTTCTCTCTCTCTGTCTCTCTCTCTGTCTTTCTTTCTCTCTCTTTCTCTCTCTCTGTCTCTCTCTCTGTCTTTCTCTCTCTCTCTCTCTCTTTCTCTCTCTATCTCTATCTGTCTCTGTCTCTCTGTCTCTGTGTCTCTCTCTCTGTGTCTCTCTCTTTCTCACTCTCTCTCTTTGTCTTCTCTGTCTCTGTCTCTCTCTTTCTCTCTCTGTCTATCTCTCTCTCTCTCTCTCTCTATATATATATATATATATATATATATATATATATTCTCAGTTTATGTCTGTCTGTCTGTTTGTCCGTCCGTCCGTCCGTCCGTCTGTCTGTAAGCCTGTCTGCTTCCCTGTCTGTCTCCCTGTCTGTATGTCTCTCTTTATCTATCTATCTGTCTGTCTGTCTGTCTGTCAGTCTGTCTGTCTGTATGCCTGCTTACCTGCCTACCTGCCTGCCTGCCATTCTGTGAATCCGAGTCAGTATTGACTCTGGCACAGTTTGCAATGAATGCGTAATAGGCTTGACCCTTCGCATTACAGCATTGCGCCAAAAATAGTTCGTTTTGATGCTATTTATCTCTCCACTTTTTACAGAAATCATTCAAATGTCAAAACCTGTTTGCATTTCAGCACAAATATTTTATTTTTTCGAATAAACACTTGTTTTTGTGCCTCAACCAGAGTAAGTTCAGAGTTTTTGTGAGAAATAGTCTTAGAACTACTTTAACGGCGTATGTCAGGGAGCAGATGGGCTATCCCACAAGCCTCTCTTGTGACCTCCATTTGCATATTTCGGACGAAAACCTTCCATCACGTGATGTCAACTGGGCTAGAATCACATTCGCTGGTAGGCGAAGTCTCTAGTGAACTAGAATGTCTGCCTGCCTGCCTGCCTGCCTGCCTGTCTGTCTGTCTGTTTGTCTGTCTCTCTGTCTGTCTGTCTCTCTGTCTGTCTGTCTGTCTGTCTGTCTGTCTCTCTATATCGGTTTGTGTCTATCTGTCCGTCCTTCAGTCTGTCTGTCTGTCTCTCTCTCTTTCGCTATTTTGCTCTCTCTCTCTCTCTCTCTCTCTCTCTCCCTCTCTCTCTCTCCCCCCCCCCCCGCCCGTCTCTCTCTCCCCCGTCTCTCTCTCTCCCCCGTCTCTCTCCCGTCTCTCTCTTCTCTCTCTCTCTCTGTCTCTCTCTCTCTTTCTCTCTCTCTCTCTTTCTTTCTCTCTCCCGTCTCTCTCTCCCCCGTCTCTCTCCCATCTCTCTCTCTCTCTCTCTCTCTCTCTCTCTCTCTCTCTCTCTCTCTCTCTCTCTCTCTCTCTATCTCCCCCGTCTCTCTCTCTCTATCTCCCCCGTCTCCCTCTCTCTCTCTCTCTCTCTCTCTCTCTCTCTCTCTCTCCCTCCCTCTCTCCCTCTTGTTTGATTATGTCGTCATGACAAACCCACCAGGACAGCCACTAATGTCATCAAGCTAGCACAGACAACCACACAACTCCTTGTGTAGACCAGACCATTCAAACGTACTCCTTGGCATGAAGGCATGCTTTCACGCTCTGTCTGTCCACAGCTTCTGCCAGGTTCCACGAGCCTTGACATCCAGTGGTGACCACGTGACACCCCGCACAAGTCGTCTGCGCCGTTTGTCGAGCCTCTAACGCAAAGCTTTCATAATCACGGATCTCGAATTTTGTTTTGAATGTTTGACATTTTTTATGAATTGAAATAAAGATTGTTTAAAAATAAATGACATTCCGGGGGATGATGTTTTGTTTCTTCTGTTTGACATTCATTGTTTCACGCCAAGGTGGTTATGGTTTTCGGTCGGTTGGTGCATTCAATCGTTATTTCGTGTGCGAACTAACTCCAAAAGTTCAACACGTATTCTGATTAAATTTGGTGGAAGGTAGATGTTTTACTCAAGGACTAGTCCACTGAATGTTGGAGGTTACCTGCTATCTCATTTTGGAAGTGGAAACATAAAGAGATTTTATTGCAGCGCCATAGGCCGCGATGTGCGCAGAGCCGACGAATGCGTTCCACAATCAGAGACCGCTAGTAGGTGCTAAAATTAACTACACTCTGTAGCGTCAGACGTGGCTAGCATAAAATGCTACCTGAATTATATAGGCCATGGAAGAGCAGCCGTTTATTCAACCGCTGTAAGGCGTTAAAAACAGGACGTTTACGAGTTGAGCTAAACAACCTTCTAAGTTATTCAGGCCGCATCGCAGGCGTACCTCCATCAACCACTAGCGGCGCGAAAACGAAGTATCCTGCGTTGTCATGTAGCGTCAGAGCGGCCCGGTAAGCAGAACACACAGCCTGAATAATGCCGCGTTGTGTTGTGTTCTTCACGGCCTCTGCGTTGGCCCTTTTTTGTTCTGTGTGCAAGGTTTCTCAAAACGTTCGATACAGATTGTGATGAAGTTTGGTGGAAGGTAAGAGTCTTACCCAAGGAACAGAACCATTACATTTAGGACGTTTTCTGTTATCCAATTTTGGAACTGGAACTATAAAGAGATATTGTGGCTTCCTTGGCGGAGGTTTGCGCGCTCAGAGTCAGAGTGCTCTCGCGTTTCCACAATGTTTACTGGTGCGGTGTATTCAAGCAGAGGTTTCTAGTTCTTGGTATTCTAGCGGCGAGGCACCCAGATGTGTGATGTGTCCCGACCAGGGGCCTGATGCGGTGTATTCAAGCAGAGGTTTCTAGTTCACGGTATTCTAGCGGCGAGGCACCCAGATGTGTGATGTGTCCCGACCAGGGGCCTGATGCGGTGTATTCAAGCAGAGGTTTCTAGTTCATGGTATTCTAGCGGCGAGGCACCCAGATGTGTGAGGGGCCTGATGCGGTGTATTCAAGCAGAGGTTTCTAGTTCTTGGTATTCTAGCGGCGAGGCACCCAGATGTGCGAGGAGCCTGATGCTGTGTATTCAAGCAGAGGTTTCTAGTTCTTGGTATTCTAGCGGTGAGGCACCCAGATGTGTGAGGGGCCTGATGCGGTGTATTCAAGCAGAGGTTTCTAGTTCTTGGTATTCTAGTGGCGAGGCACCCAGATGTGTGATGTGTCCCGACCAGGGGCCTGATGCGGTGTATTCAAGCAGAGGTTTCTAGTTCACGGTATTCTAGCGGCGAGGCACCCAGATGTGTGATGTGTTCTGATGCGGTGTATTCAAGCAGAGGTTTCTAGTTCTTGGTATTCTAGAGGCGAGGCACCCAGATGTGTGATGTGTCCTGACCAGGGCCTGCCCATGCATCCGTTCCTTATGCGCAGCCACAATCCCTGGGCGGGACAGAGTGAAAGAGTTTTGAACCGAAGGCAGGGACCGAACTCTCAAACTTCCAGTGATCGCCCGAATGATCTGACCACTGAACTACTGATACACTTGACTAATTGTGACCTTGCACCACAAAACGGGTCCCATTGTGCCGCTGGCTGGTTCTGAACTACGCAGCACTTCTGAAAGAAACTTTCACGCTCTTGAAGACGGTGATAACTTTTTTTGATTTGAATTATTTGATGCAACGTTTAAACATTTCTACAATTTACAAGCTGAGGGTCCACTTAAATCTGCAGATACGGTTAATTGTTTTAAGGCCACGTTTTCCTATTGTGTGAAGAACAAATTCAGACACTATGCCCTCTGCCCACAGAAATGGGTTGTAGCTCAGTTTTCTCAAGGCGAAATGCTCATGTCACTATTGACTACATATTTAGTTGGACAACTAGGCCGTCTGCCCACAAAATGGCTGTACAAGTCA
>JAWQFJ010009054.1:0-28153 GCA_034096865.1 Theodoxus fluviatilis | reverse complement strand
CAGCCGTCGAAAAGTCGAAAGTGAGGGCACGTGGCCAAAACCATGGTATCTAGGCGCATGTGCGGGAAATGGTGAGAGTTGCCTCCCTTTCACTGGCCATGACGCTATGGATGAAGCCTTTTCATTGGCTTATGTGGGTGGCCACGTGGGTGGGAAGATTTTGGCAAATCTTTTTTCGAGGTGAAAAGGTCATATACCTATGAGTTGTCTACTGGTCAGTATGGATAGAAAACTTAAAATTTGACTTGATCTTAGTCTACTAATTCTTGTAAGTGTTCATGATCCATGGCCTTACATAGCCTACAAAGTCCAATATGCCGTAAAACTCCATACATCATCGTCCTTTTCATTTTCTCAATGTTGCTGCATAATCTACTGTATAGTAAATTTTCTTTTGGCAAGCAATTTTAGTAATACAATGCAGTAAGTGAGCATTGTGCATTATCCTTGAGCAAAAATGCTTAATTCCGATTGCTTCTCCCCGCCCCTGCCAAATACAGTGGCAGAAAGACGGACACCTGGAGGTCAGTCCAGGTGTGGTCCACCCCCGAGAGTGTAAGGAAGATTATAGGGCCGAAACACTCGGCGACGGGGGCTCTTCCTCTGAAGACCGTCTTCTGCTTCGCTCCGTAGGGAGTTTCTAGCTACTGGGATATTAGAATTCTCTACAATCCTGGGCAAGAAAAAGGACAACATTCTATTTAAAAAATCCTGTTTGGACCTGACTTCCATGTGGCTGTACCTGACATAGGCAGCAGTCCTGCAAAATTCCTTGACCAATGGGTTGCCTTTCAAAACCAGCTCCTCCAAGTGCCATTTGCCAAGTATGTCCAGTTCATCCACACTCGACAGCTGCAGAAAAGAAAATGCCACAAATGTTGCATGCATAAATACATACAGTCAGTAGGCATTCATTAGTCTACTGTGACCAATTTTTGCCCAGGTGGGTCCATCTGTCCTTGAGCAGAATCTGCAAGTGGCAGATCAGTCCTATTCCCAACCAGCAGTCCCTTCCTCACCCACTCTCTTGATACCCTGTCTGACCGCAGCCCTCCAGCCGTTGCAGTGCATTTGATATCCATCCATCCACATCACAGGCTACAAGGCAGTCTACTGGAAACACCTCATAACCAAGACAACAGGAGGGCTGCTGTGAGAGAGGGCACCAGGAAGTGTAAAAAGATGTGGTTTTGCATAGCAACTTTTCATCTATGTCTGGGTCCCTAAACACATGATATTTTACCTTGATCACTGGGCCAATGGATACATTTTTCACTGGCACCTGACAACATAGTGACAGACAAAGGCACACAGTCAGGTACTGGCACCAGCTCCACCCCTTGGGAGGTGTTCCAATCTGATGCTGGCTCACAGCCACATACCATGGTAAATCACTCAATAGTAAACCATTGCTGCCCTCACGGGTACCTGGTTTTAATTCATGGGTGTGGGAGAAGCAAAGTGAGTTAAGCACCTTGCTCAAGGATGCAACTCCAGAATTTGTGCAGCTTCAACCACCAAACTCAAGAGCTGCAAGTGATTGCAGGTCAAGCATGCTAACCACTCAGTCATGGAGCCCCACAGTGAAATGATGAGAAATCTGCAGTGCAGGTGAAGGTCAGGAGAAACCAAAGGAAACAGAGGCAGGATGGGCAGACCTCTTCACCATCCAACTTCATCATAGAATTGGACTGGTCAGTCACTACTAACACTGCTGAAGGAAGAAGTGACTCACCCAGGCAGAACCATGGTCTTGAAAGCCCTACAGATGCCTACTACTACAGTAACATACATGAACATGACATAGAACACTTAGGCGAGTAAACAGGTCTCCCTGATTATCTGCATACGTCAGTTAATTTGCTTGTGTTATTTACATGGTCACTGCCTTCAAAGACTGTTTCTAAAAACTTAGCATTAGGGCTGATGCACCAGACACTTGTAGGGTTAATGTGACCCAGCCATGCACCTTGTGGCTGCAATGGCTGCTTTGGGCTGTGTCCTGCATATCAACTGAATGAGGGCCTGAAAACTCCACAACTAGTTATTCCACTGAAACAGGTGATGTTCCAGAGGTTCTTGCAATCCATCATCACCATTACTGTCTTAGATGATCATCATCATCATGTACAAGAAAGATGCCAGTGGTGTTGCAGATGGGACCCGAGTCCAAAGTTGGACTTGCAGAGATGTCTCAAATAGGGACTGATACTCTTTCCTTGAGGGAGAGGCATTTCTTATCCCAGCCACTGAAGCATCAGAGTTTTCTGTGCTCTGCATTGCAGCATGCACTGTGGTCTACAGCAAGGATGTCCCAGAGGGATGCTAGACTTCCTGGTCACTCTAAGGCTGTCCATGAATTGTCTAACTAGGTCTCCTGGATAGTGCATTCCTTCTTCCATTCTCGAGCTTGGAGAAGATTGCAGCAAGGAGTGTTGTCCATCCAGACCAATGCCCTATCATCTCTTTTCGCAATATGTTACGCTGTTAATTAATGAGGCGAGTTCCCCACCTTGTTGTGAGAGAGATCCAGGTGGGCCACCTTGCGTGCCTTCCCGACCAGTGAAACCACAAGGGTCAAGGTCTGGATCTCATTGTAGGACAGATCCAGAGACTCCAACTGGAGAGAATGAAAGTATGAACAAATGAATGAATGCATAAATGAAGGTAGGATGGAAGTTTTTCCTGTCTGTCAGCCTTTGAAGGCTAGACCACAAAATTCACAAGAGCTAATTAGAGCATGAGCAATTCAAGCGACAATATCCCAAGTTTAAGAATTGCATTGGGAGACATGGTGGGTCTATTCTCACCCCAATCCACTGAGGGATATAAGGAAGAAAGCAGAGGTAAAGTTGACAGTTTCATCCCATAATCATCTCCCAATAAATTTCCAGACTAAAAGTGAAAATTCGAGACTCATTCAAATAAGAATGACTAAGAAGTAGAAAGACAGGTGTTCTTCACCAAGTCACTTGAAAGCTAAAAAGCTTCCCACCTCTGTAAAGTCTTGAGCAATCACATCCATCACTCTGCTCATTGACTCCCATCTGTCCAGTCTGAAGTCCCATCCCACAGATTCCAGTGCTGGCAAAGAGAGGTATTCACAAGGTTAGCAATGGAATGCACCCCAAAATGCATGCTGTCACAAATGTAATACATGGCAGTGTGATACAATGACTAGAAATAATTCAAACATTAAATGAACAACTATGATAATAATATGAAGGTTAATTAAAGTATGTTAGCTTAAAAAGAAAAAAAAGGAACAAAAATACAAAGTCAAATTCAACCCAAGTCTAAACAAGACGAAATGAAGCAAATAGCCATGAACATGTTTAGGTGACTCCAAATGAATGCACAGAAAAGAATTGAAATAAAGATTACGTTATGTGCTGGGAGAGTTTCAACAAGGAGGACATTGTCAAAGCTGATTTGATAGAAAATGGCTAATTGTAACAGCAGACAGTTTAATTCTAAAAAAATAAAGAATTCCTTCCTCAGCCAATACTCTTATGAAACAAAGACACCACAAACAGGATGAAATTTAAAATGATTTAATAAAACAGTTTACATTCAATTCACAAATCAACAACCCTACTATGCCAAAGCACAAATCAACACTTAAACGTGCAATACTCGTCAACCTTTCCACCTCAATGCACAGTCACACAAACCTTCCACAGTTGATCCACAAACGACAAACTCTTCGCCGCAACTACTTCCTATGACAACCAAAAAAACACAACAATGCTAGCAACCCATCCAAGTCAACAATATCCTCGGACACAACATCAACGAAGAGAGAAAATAAAACTCTAAACAAAACAAAACAACACCGTACAAGGTGGGTGTATGGGAGTAACAAAAAACAACAACTGACGAATCTCCAAAGATTCAGAGAAACAGTAAAAGCCTTTAACGACACTGTAGCAACCCTAGGCTGGATATCGTTCAAGAACAAGTTAAAACATGACGACCCAAACTATGCTACTCGCTGGCCAACGTGGTCCCAACGGTAGACAAAATGGTGAGTTCAACACACAAGATCAACGGCCTATAGCCATAAACCAAACTGCGAACTCACGTTACTGGTCTGGCGCACCAAAAAATCTGAAATATAACCAGAACAAAACTATAACTTCCGAAAAAACGAAACAATGAAACAACAAAATTGAGGGAGATACAATATAGCCGCGAACACATCGAGACAGTAAGAGAACGAAAGTAACTGATAACCTTACCTCTCAAGATTAGGAGCAGTAGAACTCGAATCACAACCGCCAAAACATACACTGGTAACGCCCACAAAACAGGCGACTCCAATTCGCCAACCACCATTCAACCGGCCACCAGCCCAACAGGAGATACACTCTCCAACAGCCACACTGGCTTACCGAGAGTGACAGAACTCTCTATAAAAATCCAACAGCCACACTGGCTTAACGAGAGTGACAGAACTCTCAAAACCAACAGCCGCACTGGCTTAACGAGAGTGACCGAACTCTCTATCCAAAATCCACCTCAAACCCCGTACATCCTATAAATAAACACCCAACAGAAATGCGAAATTCCCGTGACACGCACGTGCAACTGGCACGAAACCCTGAGAAAATACATTCACAAACGAAACAATCGCAGCATGCTCCGCTCAAACTAATTAGATAAACGCATGGAACGCATGGGTCTCACCCTTTGCACGCACAACAGTGACAATAATTTCAAAACAGTGGGGAAAAATCAATGAACAAGTTTGAACAAGGAGGACATACATACAAATGGTCAGGATGGCAAAATCAAAACAAAGAGCAGACTAATTACATGAAATCCTTCTGGCATGATCATTCCATTCAAATCAGAGTTGAGGGCATGGAAGTCAAATTAATACAAGTCAGACAGTCAGTTTATTTTCAGTAATTTTCTTTCCATCAAATTTTGGGGGGGGACTTTCATCTCTGGTCACCACACAGAAACATCCTGTATTCATTTTATGGTGCACAGTCAGATCAAGGAATTGTTCCCCAAGTTTTCATGCCCTGGCAGACTGCACACACACACACACACACACACACACACACACATTCACACACACACACACACACACACACACATTCACAGACACACACACACACACACACATTCATTCACACACACACACACACACACACATTCACAAACACACACACACACACATTCACACACACACACACATTCATTCACACACACACACACACACACACACACACACACACATGCACAAGACAAATAGCCAAAACAGAGATGACTGACAAAAGCTACCCCCAAAATTAAACCTCCAAGAATCAAATACAGCCTTAGCTACAGTGACAGCGCAATGCTTCAACTTTCAAAAGAACATAAAAAACAGACTAGAAATCTATCCCAAAAGCTCGTAACTTACCATTTGCACCATACAAACCAGCCAAGTCCAACTTCTTCTTGCAAGGGTTGTAGCGGCTGTTCAAGACTGTTTGCAGTTTGGCTACAGACACAGGCCGGTTCAAGGTCAAGATGGGGTTGTATGACCTTGTGGAGATCATCATCTGAAAGCGTTTGCATTTACATCTACAGTTAGGGATGGAAGTGTACTGGTGCTGGAGGTAAAGTCTGAGCTGTGGGGCTTGAGAGTTGACAGCACAGTGGCTGCTTTCCACAACTTTATTCATCCCATGGGCAGAGCTGCCAAGTGCTACGATTTAGGCGTAGCATGCTACGATTTCGACGTGCTTGCTACGATGCTATGATCGTCAGGGAAAAACTACGATTTTTCAAAGCCTGGAACTGAACTTTTGACCGTCACGAACACCACCACACATACAACCCCCCCCCCCCCCCCCCGGGCTGTACGCTGGCGGTTCAGCGTTGAGCATCGAACTGAACTTTTGGCCTGCGAAAACATCGCCATTTTCCTTCTTGTGCGTGTGTGCTACGCCTATTTCTTAAATGCTACTCCAAAAAGCTCTGGATGCTACTCTTTGGCATGATGGTGGGTTGGCAGCTCTGCATGGGTACAAAGCTGGCTGGTAGCAGCCTGTGCCAGCCCAAGACCATGGTGACAGTGGTCTCTGGTGGTAGTATTCTTTCATTCATACAGCAATACCATACTACAAAATGAGTGAGTAGAATGATCATATAGCAAACACATGCATATGCTAGCAAGCAGATTGGTTAAACATTCTAAATGACATCGCCTAACAGACAAGAAGGGATTGGACAAAACACACAGACATGCTAAGAAGCGGTAATGCCAGTTTGAGGATTGGCCAATCATTCCAACTAATGAGAATGCATTACAGATGAGAGTGAAATTCCAATTTCCTTTAGTGGACAAGGGAAAGTGCAACTAGTCCAATTAACAAGTGATGTAAAGAGCAGCTTCTTAACCCTTTCCAACAAGCAGAAGTGAGCCAGCCCATGATGCAGAATGGGCACTTCACTCACAGGACACATGATCTGAGAGGGAGAAGGCTGATACACTTGGTGATATGTGCACCCACCTACAGATGGAGGAGTGTAACAAGTGAAAATGTAACATTCAGCTGGAGCTGATCAATGCCCACCAATCAGCCTGAACCTCTGGCAGCAAGGTCTTCCTGGCCTACTCCAGTAGCATAGCCAAGGTTGGTCCCAGCTTAGAGACAGACAAGCATTAAAAAGCACACTACCTTTTCTGGGATATATTAGGCTACTGATCAGAGTATCCACTTTGCTGGTGCAAGGTGGAGTATTAGCAATTTAAGACTCTCTTCCTAAGATACTCGGGGAGATGCTGCTGCATCTATCTGGGTCTCATAACCCTTTACATTTTACCTCCTGATCATTGGGTTGCATGTTCATTCCCTTACTGGCTTCGGTCAATGAATGCTGTGACAGACATGAAAGATGTAAAGTCCCGAACCAGCACAATCTCCACTCCCTGGAGAGTGTTCCAACCCAGTACTGGCTCAAAGTCACATACAAGGGTTCATTGCTCTATTTTGTGCCTCCAATGCCATCACAGGTTCTGGATTTTACTCCTGGGTGGGATGAGGCTATGCAAGTAGAGCACTTTGAGCAAAGTTGCAACTCTAGGATTCACACAGATCTGAATGCCTCTACTGCTAGCTGCGAGCAACCACAGGCAAGCACTCTCGCCAAGCACAGGCGTGGGATCTGACAGGGCAGCCAAATGTAAGAATAGTAGGTTTTATCTATGGTCATTGTATTTGACAGATTTCTTTTCTTTTCTTTTCCTTTTTAATTACCTGCTGGCAAGCAGATGTCGGCCGACAACCGAAAACTGTCGGGTGAAGAACGACACCTATCGGCAACGCTTATCTATAGCATTTTGACAGCGGCCTGACACACAAATGAACCTTGCTGTTTTGAGGGTGTCGGATTTATATCGATCTGACACGCGCATTTCGCTTCTTTTCAAGGGAGATAATTACGTAAAGCTCTGATTCAAAAGCAATCATAACTATTTCAAACAAGAAGGGCAAAGCCCATACAACTCACATGCTTGACCTTGACCTTTATATGACCTTGACCTTCAGGTGACCTTCAAGGTCAAGGTCAAACAACTAAACCTACCAATGACATCATACACTAAGAAATGCTTTACACATTTTTCCTACCAAAGTACATGTGACCTTGACCCAAGGTCAAGGTCATCCAAGGTCATGCAACACAAAGCTGTTAATTCAAGACAAAGGAAGCACAATGGTGCTTATTGGCACTTTCTACCATGAGATATGGTCACTACCCCATTTTGGTCACATTTCATAAGGGTCAAAGTGACCTTGACCTTGATGATATGTGACCAAATGTGTCTCATGATGAAAGTATAACATGTGCCCCACATAATTATGAAGTTTGAAACAGTTATCTTCCATAGTTCAGGGTCAAGGTCACTTCAAAATATGTATACAATCCAACTTTGAAGAGCTCCTGTGACCTTGACCTTGAAGCAAGGTCAACCAAACTGGTATCAAAAGATAGGGATTACTTTGCCCTATATACCATATATAGGTCAGGTATCCAATCTCAAAATCTTCAGAGACAATTGAGAAAATGTGAAAAATGACTGTTTTTTAGACAACATTTATGGCCCCTGCGACCTTGACCTTGAAGCAAGGACAAGTCACTATGTATGTTTTTTGAGGCCTTGCCATCATACATCATCATGCCAAATTGGGTGTTGATAGACTTAATAGTCTCCGAGAAAAATCCAACGTTAACGTTTTTCACGGACGCCCGGACGGACGACACAGGTGAGTACATAGACTCACTTTTGCTTCGCATGTGAGTCAAAAAGAGGCAAAACGATTTGTTTTCAAACAATCTTCAATTCGTGATAGTGTGTGAGTAATTGTTTCTCGCACTCACAGAGTTATTCGCAGTCACATTTACTAGACTAATTATTACTGCTTTACGTACGTTTTATATAGATCCGGAGTCAATGAGACTGTTGTTCACAGCACTCGTGAGACCTCACTTGGAATTTGCTAACAGTGCTTGGAGTCCACGTTTTGAAAAAGACAAAAGGCTTATTGAAGGTGTACTTCGCAGAGCAACAAAATGTGTCCCTGGCTTGAGAGACAAGGACTACGAAGAGCGCTTGAAATCCCTAAAGATACCTAGTATGTGTTACAGAAGAGTGAGAGGAGACTTGATAGAAGTGTACAAGTTCATGCATGGCGTGTATAACTGCAAGAACTTTTTCGAACTCAACCAACTATCCACTACTAGAGGACACAGGTATAAGTTAAAGAAAAACTCCTACAGAACAAGTGTGAGAGAGCACTTCCTCGCCAACAGAGTAGTCGACACTTGGAATGCATTGGACAAGGAAACGGTGGAGGCGCCGTCATTAAACAGCTTCAAAAACAGAATTGACACTGTGTTCAAAGACTACATGTACTGTGTTGATGTTGGCCACCCACTGTTGCCACGTATACCACTCTCTGCCACTTATAAGCCACCGGAAGAAAAGTCTAGAGAATAGGCACGATCTTTTAAGATCGTTAGAACTAGGCTAGTAAAAAGTGAGAATAGCCAAAAGTACTAATCAAAAGATCAGATATAGGCCTCGCGGCCTAAGACATCTGAAGACATATTATTATTTATTATTATTTACTTTTGGCGGTTTTTATGAAGTGACGCGCTATAAGGAAGGGACGATGACTGTAACAACGATTTCAGTGACAGTAGGCTTGTAAGTATTTCTTTGTAATAGCCCATACGCATGCCATGGCTGTTTATATTTGTTAGCTTTCATATGAACTTTGGTTCAGATGTGTTGTAATTTGCAGTAGTGTAATTTTCGTGTTCGTCACATGGCATGTAATGGCTGCAAATGGCAGAGAAAGCACAACCCCAAACCTACTGGACTGACCGAAGGGAAATTTTGAGCAACGTAAGACGCCATTTAGAACATATTAAGCATGATACTGCTGCACTGATTTTGCCTCCTGAGCATACTGAGCCGATTAAGATTGCATCGCAACGATCTGAGTTGGATGAATCTAGTTGCATAGTTATGGTGACAGAAAAAGCCGTTGCGGAAAATGCTATTCATGATCTCGAGATAGTGGTAGAAGATCCATCAGATTCAAACCAAGACTATAGCTATTATGATGGGCTCGGTCATTATACCCCAGACAGTGATACTGATTGTTCGATAGCAGATGAAAATTTTAAGGCAACGAATTAGAAAATGATGGAACTGAAACTGATCGAAGGGGTCAAGGCTGCTAGTGCTGATTCAGAAAAACTAAAAAGAGAACTTGGTGCATGGGCCCATTAAGCGATGATGCAACCACCAAAATCAGAAAAAGGTTTAAAAAAAGAGGACCCCACAAACTGAACTAACTGCTGTTTGCTAACCTTATTAAAAAAACTCTCATATACTTATGTGAAGTTCTGTAAATGAATGAGTTTCATTTCCTTTTAGAAAGACATATTCTCCACAAGAATGAATTTTGTTTCATTTTAACATCAATTATGTGATAATCTTTTTCGGAGTAGCTGATTAAGCCATATCTTTGATGTATGATTACCAGTGTTGCACTCCATCACTGAATAATTCAGGTGACTTGTACTGAAACTCCTTCACTCCTGTAATTTTTGGTTGATATCAATTTTTGATAATGACTTTGTTCAAAACAATGAAATTTTATTTGAATCACATGTAGGTACACGTACCTATCTACTGTATAAACCAGGTTACCTCCTGCAAGGCTCATCAACATGCCCAATGATTCTGATGAGGTATGCTCCATTCGCAAGAAGGCTTCCTACACCAACCGAAGCCTTGATTCCTTTACTTCACAATCAAGAAGGTAAATTAAAATAAGACTATGATAGAATCTCTACATAATAGTAAGGGTGAGGCTGGTCTGCTTGTCACTGCAACTCCCACTATGTTCAAATTTCTACTGTTGGAAAAGTTTAAGGCTGCATCATCAACAATTTTTAACACTGAGAAATCCATCATGTAAGTGACATCACCATGTACATGCATGCGTGAGCGCATGCACATGTGCACGCACATTCACACACACACACATGCGCGCTTTTAAACACTTTGATTAAATTACTAACATATTGGCTTCCATCATTTCAGCTTCCTGAATGTCCCAGCATCACCAGTACCATGGTTGCCTAAGGACCTTCAATCAACCCTGCCCTCCAGTGGTAAGCATTTTTTGTCAATTATGTCGAAGTGTATATTATACTGAATACCTTATCTGGCTTTCATCATCTGTCCCATAAATGAGAGGAATCTACATCACTGTCATCAATGCTTAATTCTTTCTTCTTTGTGGCTTTGAATACTGAGATCATGATAAAGGGTTTTCTATCAAATGCCTTTCTTGTATTGTGTCTCTGTGTGAGGACTGTGCATGCATGATTCATAGCGTTCTCTTCGTTTGATTTATATCTAAATCTCACACTAAGCATCACCATCATATGTTTGTCTAGATACAGTCTCTAGTTTGAGATATCTTGACAGCCCAAATGTTAAAAACAATACCGTTTACCATATTGTGATACATAAATGTTTTTCTATAAAGAATACAAGATTAACTAAGTCTGCTTTTTAACTTTTTCATTAGCCAGTAAGGCCAACAGATGTCCAAATGCTCACTCTGCTGGAGAAGATCATCAAGGGGCAGAGGAATTTAGCCTTCACGTCCTTGCTCTTGCATGGCGTAATGAAAAGTGAGTTCTTTTGTTATAGCTTGGCATCTCAGCAGTTGGTTTGATTTAAATATCAATGGTTTTTGTGGCTCATTTTCATACACCTGGCATTCAATTTAACAAGAAAAGGTCATCCAGACAGAATTTTCCTAAATGGAAAGGCCAGAGGAGATTGTTTTTCCTCCCCTCCAGGTCAAGGTCACTGGAGGCTACATACAGCACTAACATTTTCGTCAGCAAAAAGTGCATTGAAATGATTAAGAGTTTCTCCCTTCAGGGTCACATTCACAGCACTTCTTTTCCCAGCCCCTCATTAAAAATCCAAACAAAATAAATGCCCTCATTTCCCCACTCCCCACCCCCACCCTAATCCCACCCTGCAAAAAAACCCACCCTAATGTTGACTATCTCTGGATATTTTAATCATTTCAGTCAGCTTGATAAATATGACAATGATTTGAATGAAATGTGGTTATTTTATTCTAATTTAATATCTGAGCATCATAAACCCAAGTTGAACATTTCAAATCACATATAATAATATGGCTCAAGAAAATGATACAGTTTCAGTTTATACAAGTCTTTTTGTCATTATTTGGGATCGTATTCGTTCATCACCCACCACCCACCTGGCAGGGAGGTAATTTCTCCCCCCCCCCCTTCCTGCACTTCTATCCTCCTTTCCATCACAGATTTACACTTAGATTTCTTTGCATGTGCAAGGTGGATTTGTGCATTATGATATGCAGGGTCTTTGGTATTGTTTTCTACATTCCCTTTGTTGGAGATGAGGAATGTTAGGGGTTGTTCTGAAACCCACCCCCACTTTGTTTTATGAGACAACAAACATAATGAAAGTGTGTGTGTGTGTGTGTGTGTGTGTGTGTGTGTGTGTGTGTGTGTGTGTGTGTGTGTGTGTGTGTGTGTGTGTGTGTTTGTGTGTGTGTGTGTGTGTGTGTGTGTGTGTGAGTGAGTGTAATGTTAGCAGTGTGTTGAAAGTGCTTGACATTGAATATATCTCTCTCTTTCTTTCTGGATTTTTACAGAGGTAGTCCGTCAGAACCCTGTTACAAAACAGGCGACAGACAAAGAAATATATTTTGCCATCATGGAGGAATGGAGGAAGATTGAGAAGGGTCCAGAGACAACAGACCACCACCGACAATGGAGATGACTGACGAGGAGTTGACCTCATTCTCTCACTTTAGTGCCATTTGGAGAAAACTTATTTTTGTTTGTTTCAGTGTAGCAGTTGGTATTCTGACTAGCAAAGAAACTGCATCCTTTGTGCCACTTGTTCATTTGTCCGGGTGGAAGTTTTGTTGTTAATTGTTTGGCCATTCTCCATTCATAAAGTAAATTATTAACGGGGAAAATCTTAGCATAGAAATTTTCTGTTATTTGCTATTGTCTGTTGAAAGGTATACCTGTTCCCAAATAACAGTTTGAAACCAATGAAGCAGAAATATCACATTATTTGTTTGATGTTCATTTTACCTGAATTACTCCCCCTTTGCAAACTAGATATTTGCTGGTCAGATTTACTACTGTGACGAAACCATTGAAAAGATAAACTCATTTTCACAGTCATAACATTTTTCAGTTATTTTTTATTTTAAAGTCTTGGTTATCACATGTACAAATGTTGCTGTTCAATTTTGAATTACATTTATGTTTCCATCTCAAATAATCTTTATTTTTCCCTCGTGTGCCTTGTAACTCTAGTCATGTTTTATGAAGCCAATGTTAGATCCATTCGTACACGTGAGGATATGATTATTATATAGTTTCATTGGACATGCAAGTATTTGCTCATGAAATCCTCACTCATTCCTCTTGTGCCTTCTTAGCTCATCATGTTTTTTATGGGAGCAGTATTGGATGAGACCAGTATTGAATCCATCCAAACACATGTGAGGATATTATTGTTGGGTTTCATTTAATATATTTGCTCATGAAATCCTCACTCCTCCCTCGTGTGCCGTGTAACTCATGTTTTATGGAAGTGAGATTGTATCCATCCAGACACATGAGAATATTATTGTTGAATTTAATTGAACATACATGTATTTGCTCATGAAATCCTCACTCATTCCTCTTGTGCCTTGTAGCTATAGTCATGTTTTTTACGGAACCAGTATTGAATCCGTCCAGACACATGTGAGGACATAATTATTCCATACGGGCTACGTTTTATTGAACTTTTTTGCTCATTTTATCCTCACCAATCTCTCCGGTGCCTTTCAATTGTATTCTCTTTGGTGTTTTAGTTTTTACATTTACTAATAATGTTTAGTTGGTTGGTTAGCTAGATGTATTTTACTTTGTCTAAATGTATTATTCATATGATTCACCCTCAAGATCCTCTAGTTTCTATTGATTGTAATTCATTCAAATTAGGCCAATGATGCACGAAATAAAGTGCTGTGATGTTTACATTTTGTTGTACTCTTATCTGTAACTTTTCCCTTTCCCATTCTTTATTTCGAAAAATCAGTGTAGCATGTTGGTTGCATTCTCAGTCATGCTTTTATCTTCAAAAGATTTCTTTGTAGGTGCAGTGAACTCTTTAATGAACACATATCCTGAGGTCATGCTTTTCATGTACAGAATTACCAGTGACATATCAATTCATTGCAGTAAAATATACAGGTGGCTTTTCTTATCTGCGGCCAATAACAGTCAGATGCTTTGAAACCAGTACCGATTTGCGCATTTGCTATCGGACTGGTGTCGTATCCCAACATCTGTAGGTATCCAGCCACTTGTTGGTCGACAACTGTTCTACAGCAGGTCGATGGCGGATGCAAGTCGGCAACGGCTGTCCGCCGCTTCAATCCCGATTTGCTCTTGCTATCGGGCCTCTATCCCATATCGATATCGGGCCGCAACATATAACACGCTTGCCGGCCGACTGCATTACATTCATCGGGACGATAGCGGATACGTGTCGACGAAGGTATAGGACCGACTATCGGCCGCCTCACTCCCTCTTTGCAAAAGTCGGTAGGGCCGCTATCGGTGTACGATAGCGGCCCGATTTTTTGACAGGTATCGGGCCGCCTATCGGCCGACATCTGCTTGCCAGCTGTGAGACAGCTCGTCCGACCTTTGCACACACCATGCATGCACGCGTACACATGCGCAAACACATACATGCAACCGTACACATGCATGCTGTGGATGAGCTCATGCTGTTGCATGCGAGTTGTCTGTTTGCTGGAGGCACATACGTGCGTAAATGAAAGATACTTTCGATCTATGCCAGTCAAGAATAACTTTCCCTCTCCTACTGGAGACTTCAGGAGTACAAATAAACACGATATTAGGGAAAACATTAAACAAACGTGTTTGTGCGCCTTCATTAAAAAAATTCTTTAAAAAAATATGTCTTTCTGTCTGCATGTCCGTCCGTCCGTCCGTCCATCTGTCCGTGTGTCCGTGTGTCTGTGTGTCTGTGTCTGTCTGTCTGTCTGTCTGTCTGTCTGTCTGTTTGCCTGTTTGTCTATGTGTCTGTATAACTGTGTGTTTATGTGTCTGTCTGTCTGTGTGTCTATCTGTCTGTCTGTCTGTCTGTCTGTCTGTCTGTATGTCTGTCTGTCTGTCTGTGTGTCTGTCTATGTGTCTGTCTGTCTGTCTGTCTGTCTGTCTGTCTGTCTGTCTGTCTGTCTGTCTGTCTGTCTGTCTGTCTGTCTGTCTGTCTGTCTGTCTGTCTGTCTGTCTGTGTGTCAGTATGTCTGTTTGTCTGTGTGTCTGTGTGTCTGTCTGTATGTCTGTGTGTCTGTCTGTCTGTCTGCCTGTCTGTCTGTCTGTCTGTCTGGCTGGCTGGCTGGCTGGCTGGCTGGCTGGCTGGGTGGCTGGGTGGGTGGCTTTGTGTGTGTCTGTTTGTGTGTCTGTGTGTCTGTGTGTCTGTCTGTCTGTCTGTCTGTGTCTGTCTGTCTGTCTGTCTGTCTGTCTGTCTGTCTGTCTGTGTGTCTGTCTGTCTGTGTGTCTGGCTGGCTGGCTGGGTGGCTGTCGCCTGTCTGTCACTCTTCAAGCAAAAAGTAACACTGTTGCCAACTTAGAGAACTATCGAGCGTTTTTACGAATTGTCATCGCACTTGAAAGGCTTTCATTTGACTCACCCTCGTATGTGTGTCTGTGTTCGTCTGTGTATGTGCGAGTGTGCGTACATGTGTGTTGTTAGAGAGGAGAGGCGATACCGAACTGGTCGTAGTCAGAACGGGGCCTGTGGCGAGGGCACCGTGACCTTGGCACACTGGGGAAGGAGCGTTGCGCTTCACAGATCTAGGTCACCTGGTTGTGAGACAGCTCGTCCGACCTTTGCACATACCATGCATGCACGCGTACACATGCGCAAACACACGCATACAACCGTACACATGCATGCATGCGTAAAATGCACGCACAGGCGCATGCACGCATACACATGCACACATACATTTATGCACATCCACACACATATGCATACACGCATACACATGCACACACACACACACACACACTCACACACATGTGCATTCATGCACGCATACACACACACACACACTTATATGCATGGACGCATACACACAAATGTATACACGCACATGCACACATACAAGGATTCACACACATACACACAAACACATGTGCATGCATGTAATGGGGAAAGAGGGTGGTAAGTAGAAATTGATCTTGAGTTGGTGGTGAGAAGATATCGATTTAGGAGATCGCAGGAAGACAGAGACAGATCGGTCGTGTTGTGTTGTGTGCACGCAGACTGGGGGGCCGGTCTCGGTTCTTGAGTTCTTGATTTGTTATTTGATGCCCCTTCTTTGGATGTTAGCGTCGGTTGAGGAGAATCTTGGGATCTTTTCGCAGAGACATCGGTGCTTGTACTAGTCGTGGCAGGCAGAGATGAAGGTTCAGTCAGTGTTGCCGTCGAAACACTGTTTTCAGCCCTACGCTGCTGTCGAATACATGCAGCCTGTTTTGCAAGGCGTCTACGTGATCTACTGTGTCTAAACTTCTCCGAACGTTGTTTTCTTCTCGGCATGATCGCGCAATATCAATCACCGAACGAAATTCAACAGCAACCGATAATTGAGAAGAGCGCCATATTGTTTACACTTTGAGCCAATCCAGAAGCCAGAATGAGTCACGTGACTCCAGCCAGCCAATAGCCTTACCCATGTCATTCACATTCTAAATCTAATGGTATCAAGGTCAACTACGATCGCTCTCTCTCTCTCTCTTGAGGTTGAAATGCTGCGTCAAAAGCACGTTTTTAGCATCGATCTGTTGATGTTTTTTTCTTTTCTGAGAGTGTATTTGGGGGTATTGCGGTATATTGCGGTATATTGCGGTATATTGCGGTATATTGCGGTCATTAGTAGTACCGGAAGAGGAGGAAGATGATAGTAGTACCGTCAGGCCATCAGAGAACAACGACTACATCGGGAGGAGGGGAAGGAGAGAGAAGGACTGGCGACGGAGTGGATTTCAAGATGGACGACGAAACGTTGAGTGTCGACACGAACAATGCTACAGCTGAAGATCCTCGGCAGGATCTCACCACCAAGGTACGTTTAATTTATTATTCTGAACTTGGAGAGAGACTCTATCAACTCCTGCGTTTTGTCTGTGTGCTCTTAAGTTTCAAAATAGTACATTTTTGGGGAGGATAGGTCAGTCTGTCGAGAGCTTTCTCTCGGTGCCCTGTTCTGGGCGGTGCTGTTCACGGCGTTTCGTGGCAGTGTTGGGTCTTGCTTGGGCAGACCTGAGCGAAGTATTCGCTGGTTTTTGTCGACGTTTTTGGGGGTGCATATTGACACTTGTCTAGATTGTACCTAAGTTCCCTTTATAACTCGGATGATGCAACAAAAAGGATGCCTTGAGTGGAGCTGACTGGTCCACAGTGGATGTCTTGGCAGAATTCATCTTACATTCCCTTTTTGTCCAAGTGTTCTTTTCATTTTTATATTCTGCGTAGTTTCAGTTTTTTCATCCTGTGCTTTACTCGTCTCTCCATGTGTTGACAGAAGTAGCACACAGGTAAGAACAAGCAACATCCATGCCACCTCAACATCCCTATGGAAGTCATTTAACTGTCATCCCTTGGGTGTGGCTTTCTTGAAATTGCACTGTTCCCTGTCTTTATTTCTTTGTTGCTATCAATGTATGAGGCTGATAGTGTTAAGCAGCATATTTACATTGCAAATGTAAGGCAGCATTATCACACTGCACCAAAAAACTCCAACATGTTGATGGAAAAAGACATGACAACCAGAATGTGCTTCATCTTCAATTTATTAATCAGCTTATTACACATCAAAAGGACTTTATTAATGAATAACATTGACCAATACTGTATGCTTGAATAAGCTATACATAATTTGTGATTTCCCACAACATAAGCATTATCAGCAACATAGCAAGCTTTCAGTGCAACACAAACACCACCAATATTCAGGAGCAACAGCAGCAGCAATATCAGCATTACCATCAGCACAACTATCATTATCACTGTTGTTACATCCCTCATCAACATGATTTATGATAGGTCACATATTAATAATCATCATTATCATAAGTATCCTCACCACCATTCATTGTCATTAAAGCAAACATCATTAATCACATTTGGCATTAACCATGGCAAGTCACATATTTGTCATTTTAAGTAGCCTCACCACAATCACACCAAGGCAACACCAACAGCAACATCATCATTCTTGTTATATTCAACATCATCACTATATTTACTACATTTCTGCATCATTGGGACCACCACCATCATTATCACACCCACCACCATCACCAGTCTATCTCACAGATATTAAGGCAAACAAAACAAGTCACACATTTGTCATCATTAATATTCACAGCATCACCATATTCATCCTATGAAAAAGGACCCAGATTTATTTTTGTCTTCATCACCATCACCATAGCATCACCATCATTACATCACAAACTGCAACATTATCGTCACCATCAGAAGGAGCAGCAGGAATATCAGTATCATCCTCAGCACCACCATCATCTTCATTGATGTTACATCCATTATCAACATGTCTTTACTTACTGCAGTTTATTGTCCACCATATTCAAATCATCTTTGTTTTACTGTAAACCAGCTGTGCTAATTCACAACACACTCTTGGGTAACAAGAAACATGAATTTTTGTACTGTCTCTCTACACATCTGTAAGTGTATTTTTTAAGCCCAATAGACTGAAAGTAAAACAAAGTTGTTATAGATGAAGATTTCTGGTTAAGTGCATGTGCATGCTAAAACACTCTAGAAGCATGTACCATTGTAATCAACTATCTCCAAATAGTAAGTTTCTGCACTTACAGTTATCTGCTGGAGAGAAGGGGGAGAGAGAGAGAGAGAGAGAGAGAGAGAGAGAGAGAGAGAGAGAGAGAGAGAGAGAGAGAGAGAGAGACAGAGAGAGACAAAGAGAGAGAGAGAGACAGAAGGAGAGAGCCACACCCAAGGGATGACAGTTAAATGACTTCCATAGGGATGCTGAGGTGGCATGGATGTTGCTTGTTCTTACCTGTGTGCTACTTCTGTCAACACATGGGGAGACGAGTAAAGCACTGGATGAAAATAATGAAACTATGCAGAATATAAAAATGAAAAGAACACTTGGACAAAAAGGGAATGTAAGATGAATTCTGCCAAGACATCCACTGTGGACCAGTCAGCTCCACTCAAGGCATCCTTTTTGTTGCATCATCCGAGTCATAAAGGGAACTTATTCTTTTGATGCTGAACACTAATCTGCATTCTCTTTTAAATCCCACCAAACACATAATAGATTAGGAGTTTATGCAGTGATAAGTATGATTTATTTGAGTGAGCAATATTGTGCATGCTTTCATGAGTGTGTTCATTAGCTGCATGTGTGCATGTGCAAAATTGCACGCTCTTATGTATGGATGCTTCTGTGTATGTTACTGTGTGTGCATAGGAGTGTGTCTGAATGTGACTGTGTGCTTTCCTCTGTATGTGTATGTGTGTGTGTGCACACACTTGTGCATGTGTGTGTGTGTGTGTGTGTGTGTGTGTGTGTGTGTGTGTGTGTGTGTGTGTGTGTGTGTGCACGTGTGTGTGTGACTACTATACTGATGATAAAAATGTTTCTGTCAAGGGGCCAATAGGAATTTGGAGCTGACATTCGAGCAATTTTATGAAGAAAGAATTTAAAGCAAACCATTATTAAATTCCACTATACATAACATGATGATACATTGATAGTATACACAGATTACAAGAAGTGACTGCATAATCATGCTGCAATTTGTTTTTCCTCATCTTCTATGAAATATATCAATGAATCTGTAATTGTGTTGCTAAAAATATATATAAATTATATAAAGTATGTGTCATTGGAAAGATAACTGCAAGATGGCTTCAGGTTTCGTAGTAAGATGTTTTTATGTCAATACTTTTTTTAAACCCTAGGTTTGTTAGTTAATTAGTTATTTAGCAAAATAACTCAAAACGATAAAAACGGATCCTAATGAAAATTGGTGGAAGGTCAGGGATTCTCCCAAATAAGAATCCAATGTATTTTGGAGGTAATATGGTGTCTCGTTTTGGAATTACGACCACATCGATACATTTTATTGCAAATCAGTTTCATCTCGAAGTTGATGACGTCGAACTATTGAAGACATCGTCGTACGTAGTGCATGGACTGTATGATGCAGACAGACCTCGCTTCGAGCCAACCAACAGCAGAGAAACCAGAGGCCACTCACTCAAACTCCACAAAGACCACTGCAGACTAAACGTGACAGTCAACTACTTCTCTCAGAGAGTCGTCAACACCTGGAACAGTCTTCCTGAAGACGCCGTATCTGCGAACACTGTCGACAACTTCAAAGCTAGGTTAGACTACTTCTGGAAAGACAGCCCTACTATGTATCACCCAACCTGCTTTACCTAGACTGCATAATATTAATAGCCGCCACGCATGCAAGTCTAGCACTAGGAACTATGAAAAGGATACACAGCCTACCTCATAGAATTTTTCAAGTTCAAGTATGCGTTCGGCACTCAGAAATCGCTATCAGCCAATAGAATGAACCAAACTTCGTAGCGTCAGGCCTGAATAGCCGAAAATTCTGCTTTAATTAAATATACATTTCATGGAATAAAACGTGTGGCTTTCTTGAGGCTGGTTGCGGTCTCAGTGTTCGCTAGACTAGTGTGACAATTTGTCGTGAGTGATGAACAACTGCGAACAGTTTCACAGGCCGAGTAATTCGACTAAAGGCTGAACACGTAACAACATACGACTCGAAACATCAACCAAGTTAGCAAATCTCCATGTGTACCTTAAAAGATTTTTGGCCAGAGCCACAGGGCTTCATCTATTACTTCACTGATTCCATAAAATCTAAAATAAACACAACGGTCCAATCTCAGTTTCACGGTACAGCTAGAGAGAGTGCACAAGGTGCGCACGGAAATAATGATGGATCCCTGGGTATAATCAGAGCTGTCACCCTTGTAGTTTCGTATATAATGGATTCTATGGTTTAGGTAAGCCATGAAATCTACGGTTTAGGTAAAGAATGCATTCTTTACGTAAAGAATGCATTGTTTAGGAAATCTGCTAAATAATGCTTAAAAATGCAAAAATAATTATTTTACAAAGGAAATGCCATAGACAACACACAGCAAGTTGAGGGGATTGTGACACACGAGATAAGAGTAACGACCTAGGGGAACAGAAGCGAGTAACGATCTACAAAGAGAGAGAATCTCTGCAGAACGGCAAAGCTTTATCAAAGTTGACTTAGTAATTCATACTGTGCGTCACTGAAGGGAATCATTTGTAGTAAGGGCACTAAGGCAATTTAGTACGAGGTGATCTGCACCGATAGAGTGACTTGTGATCTTGACTGCGATCTGCGGGACAGATAGAGCGAGGGCATCATTGGTGGAGCAGGAGGCAGTTGGTGCCAAGCAACGGAGAGCAAGTGGAGGGAGCACACCAGCGCGTACGAAGGGTAAGTATTCGATAATCTTTCTCTCTGGACTGTAAGCGTGTGTGCTCGAGCGTTGCCACTGCTAATGATATCTTGTGGCGTGTTGATAGCTTGGTGTCAGAATAGCTCCAATAATCACTATGTGATCGTTGCTGCTGCCAATGGTGACCATGTGATGGCCTGTTAGTGTGGGTCTTGTCACGATGTCCTTCTCCTCCTAGCATGAACGTGCCCACAGCAGAACCTGCGTGCTTTTCGGCCGTGCATGTCGCGTCTGCGCTACATTCGCGTTACTCGTAACGGTAACGTCCGTTATGATGGCGACAAGCACGTTATTAACGGCGGAAAGCGGATAGGTCCCTACCAAACTGTTCTTCTGTGGTTGTTTCTTCTTGAGCGGCCACTATTGTAGTCACGGATCGAGTTGAGAGAGCATTAGCCACGTCAAGAAAATCAGAACTCTTCATCTCTACTATACCTGACAGAAATGTTCACGTCATAATTTTCAAATAACCTCCACGAACCCAACAGTATTCTGAAATTTGAAATATTCAACTGCATTTGGAAGCCCATCGATCTTCTTCGTCAACTTTTTTCGTCTGTTCACCCTTTGGATTTTTGGACATTTGAGAATTAAACTGAGAACTGGAGATTTTACAGAATCAAGGACAGAATGAACTTGGATGTACGGAGACTTTGAGAAATTTGAACAACTTTGGACTATAACCTAATTGTCAAATAAATCTGCTACTACTTCTTTGGAACTGTATTGACTGACTCTTGTTTTCAACGTTAATCAACGAAATTCTCTAAGTCTGTACCAACACGCCGAATGTAGGAAGCATGCAAATAAGAAGACAGCACAGCGATCGTCACTAGAATTTTGGTTGTGTCGGCCCCAGTTGATTATTGGAAGGAGAAAACGGATTCAGTCCGCCTACAGAGAAGCAGACGGAAAGATGAGAGAAGCAGACGGAAAGATGAGAGAAGCAGATGGAAAGATGAGAGAAGCAGACGGAAAGATGAGAGAAGCAGATGGAAAGATGAGAGAAGCAGACGGAAAGATGAGAGAAGCAGACGGAAAGATGAGAGAAGCAGATGGAAAGATGAGAGAAGCAGACGTAAAGATGAGAGAAGCAGACGGAAAGATGAGAGAAGCAGATGAAGAGAAGGAAGAAGAAGACGAAGAGACGAAGAGAAGCGAGACGAAGATGCAGAGAGGAGTGAGAGGGAGCGGAAGAACGCGGGCAGAGGTAGAAGGTCTGTGAAAAACCTTTTATTCGGGTCGATAGATTAAATTGTGAAGGGCTGACCTGCATGTTTTATGTTTATAATCGTAGAAGGCTGACCGATACTGTTTTGATGTTCATAATAGAAGGTTGACAAATATTTACTTGTGCTGCTGTGTGTGGTTTCTTTTTATCTTCCCTTGGGGATAGAGATAGAAGAAGAATGGGGCTGCATTTTAGGCGATTGAGGTTTCGATGAAGTTGTGCTTGGGCCAGATATCAACGTAACGTTCTTTTTGCTTTTTATTTTTCTTTTCTGTCCCCTGTTACGGGCATGTTTTTGTGATTAACTATAAAAACATGTACTGAACCCTGGGACCGTGTTATTTCGTTTATGGATCCCCGTAACAGAGGACCATAAGTGGGGGTCGTCCATTGTCACAAGTGTCTATATATGAATACGCAAAAAGGTAAAACTTTGTGCAAGAACTCCTCCGAGTCCGTTTCGCTCATCGCTTTGCTTTTTGGCATCGGCCCAGAGGACGGTTGGGAAGGGGTCGTAGTGTATTTTTCGTGACCAAATTTGACTTAGAAGTGACTTTTTTTTACGTTTTTACGTTTTGGTGTTGCAAGGGACGGAACTCTGTCCCGACTCAAGTTTTGGCATGTGTGACGTCGAAGAATAACGTGACGTAATTTCGTTTTTTTTTCTCCCTCCAGCTTTTAGGTCCTCGCAAGTTTCAGTCGACCTTCGGTGGGTGGGGGAGAGGGAAATGGAGGGCATGTGGTGGGGGAGAGGGAGATGCAGGGAGGGGGTGGGGGAGAGGGAGATGGTGGGAGAAGGTGGGGCGAGGGGGAGAGGGAGATGGTGGGAGGGTTGGGTGGAGGACAGGGAGATGGTGGGAGGGGATGGGGTGGGGGAGAGTGATGTTGGTGGGAGGGGGTGGGGTGGGATGGGGGAGAGGGAGATGGTGGGTGGGGAAGAGGGAGATGGTGGGAGGGGATGGGGTGGGGGAGAGGCAGATAGTGGGAGGGGATGGGGTGGGGGAGATGCAGATAGTGGGAGGGGAGGGGATGGGGTGGGGGAGAGGGATGGTGGGAAGGGATGGGGTGGGGGAGAGGAAGATGGTGGGAGGGGGTGGGGTGGGGGAGACGGAGATGGTGGGAGGGGAGGGGGTGGGGGAGAGGGTGACGGTGCGAGGGAATGGGGTGGGGGAGAGGGAGATGGTGGCAAGGGATGGGGTGGGGAAGAGGGAGATGGTATGAGGGAATGGGGTGGGGGAGAGGGAGATGGTGGGAGGGAATGTGGTGGATGGGGGTGGGGTGGGGGGGGGGGAGAGGGAGATGGTGGGAGGGGATGGGGTGGGGAAGAGGGAGAATGTGGGAGGGGACGGGGTGGGGGAGAGGGAGATGGTGGGAGGGGATGGGGGGGGGAGGGAGATGATGAGAGGGGATGGGGTGGGGGGGGAGGGGAGATGATGGGAGGGTACGGGATGGGGGAGAAAGAGATGTTGGGAAGGGATGGGGTGGGGGAGAGAGAGATGGTGGGAGGGGATGGGGTCTGAGAGAGGAAGATGGTGGGAGGGGATGGGGTGGGGGAGAAAGAGATAGTGGGAGGGCATGGGGTGGCTGAGAGGGAGATGGTGGGAGGGGATGGGGTGGGAGAGAGGGAGATGGTGGGAGGGGATGGGGATGGGGTGGGGGAGACGGAGATGGTGGAGGGGATGGGGTGAGGGAGAGGGAGATGGTGAGATGGGGTGGGGTTGGGGAGAGGGAGATGGTGGGAAGGGATGGGGTGGGGGAGAGGGAGATGGTGGGAGGGAATGGGGTGGGGAAGAGGGAGATGGTGGGAGGGGAAGGGGTGGGGGAGAAAGAGATGGTGGGAGGGGATGGGGTGGCGGAGAGGGAGATGGTGGGAGGGGATGTGGAGGGGGGAAAGGGAGATGGTGGGAGGGGATGGGGTGGGGGAGAGGGAGATGGTGGGAGGGGGATGGGGTTGGGGAGAGGGAGATTAAACTAGCCGTGCTTTGCAACCACAGATTGTGATGTTTGATTTTTTTTTAAACTCTCTTCTCTCTCTCTCTTCTCTCTCTCTGCTCTCTCTTTCTCTCTTCTCTCTCGTACACATCCACTACAAATACATTGAAGTTTACCAACACGTTATAATTGTACCAAATATTGTGGACAAAGCTTTTATTTTTATCCACTTTTCAACATGTAACAGTACTTACTCTTCTTTTATTATCAATGTGTTTGGTATTTCCAAGTCAGTCTGAGTTTGTATGTAAACATGCTATAAAATCTGTTTAATGGTCTCATACAGTAATATTCACACATCAGCAGTGATTTACTAGAACTCTTTAATAAGTTTAGTATCCCGTGCACAGCACGGGTATCCGCTAGTGTGTCATAATTAGGGCGCCAAGGTATAGCTAGTCGCTAATGCGTTTCATTTTTGACTCACATGCGAAGCAAAAGTGAGTCTATGTACTCACCCGTTTCGTCCGTCCGGGCGTCCGGGCGTCCGAAAACTTTAACGTTGGATTTTTCTCGGAGACTATTAAGTCTATCAATACCGAATTTGGCATGATGGTGTATGATGACAAGGCCTAAAAAAATATACACAGTGACTTTACCTTGCTTCAAGGTCAAGGTCGCAGGGGCCATAAATGTTGTCTAAAAAACAGCCATGTTTCACATTTTCTCAATTTTCTCTAAAGTTTTTGAGATTGGATACCTCACCTATATATGGTATATAGGCCAAAGTAAGCCCTATCTTTTGATACCAGTTTTGTTGACCTTGCTTCAAGGTCAAGGTCACAGGAGCTCTTCAAAGTTGGATTGTATACATATTTTGAAGTGATCTTGACCCTGAACTATGGAAGATAACTGTTTCAAACTTAACAATTATGTGGGGCACATGTGAAACTTTTATCATGAGACACATTTGGTCACATATCATCAATGTCAAGGTCACTTTGACCCTTATGAAATGTGACCAAAATGGGGTAGTGAACCACTAAAAGTGACCATATCTCATGGTAGAAAGTGCCAATACGCACCATTGTGCTTCCTATGTTTTGAATTAACAGCTTTGTGTTGCATGACCTTGGATGACCTTGACCTTGCACATGTATTTTGGTAGGGAAAATGTGTAAAGCAGTTCTTAGTGTATGATGTCATTGCTAGGTTTAGTTGTTTGACCTTGACCTTGAAGGTCACCTGAAGGTCAAGGTCATGTAAAGGTCAAGGTCAAGCATGTGAGTCGTATGGGCTTTGCCCTTCTTGTATTGGAAGCGTTTTAGCTTAAAGGTGGTGGTAATGTCAGTGTAAGACTGGGTCCTGACGCTGGAAAAGGTTGTCTCACCTCCATGGGAGAGCGAGTTGCGACGGTGGTCTCTTTCTCTTTGAAACTTCGCTTTTGGGACAGTAAACACTAAGAAGTCGGAAGTAAGTTTAACCGTTATGTTGCATGTAGTTGTGTTTGTGTGTAGTGATGCTTCGATAATGTTTTATTGTATGGTGCATTGTTTTAGTGGATGAATTGGTGGCAGTTGTTTGTGGTACTACCCCTGGGTTTGCAACGCAAAACTGTGTGTAGTGATGCTTCGATGATGTTCTATCGTGTGATGCATTGTTTTAGTGGATAATTTGGGGGTAGGTTGTTGTGCTACCCATGGGTTTTCAACGACAGTGAAATTGTAAAGGGTTGGGGGTGGGAGGTATCAAGCGGGAAATGGAAGTATTGTCTGCCATGCTTCCATCTGGATATCTGTCGCCAGGTTTCAAGTTTCTTCAAGTTCCTACGTTACGTCGTCCAACGGTTTCAACGTCTTCAACGTGTCCACGTTCCCAACTTCGACCTGGGCTGGATCCGGCATCACGTGGTGACTGTTCAAGTCGCCATCTATGGACTGTTTCTACAATACAGGTCATGAAACCTTTGATCATCGATCCCCCTTTTTCCCCTCCCCCCTCCCCCCAACCTTTAGTTGTGTGTATCTGAACATTTACAGGTGGGCATGTGGGACTTTTTGGGACGGGATTGTGTGGATATGTGATGTGTTCAAACTAGGCCTTGACGTCTAGGGGCATAATCCTCACTTCGCGTGTGAGAGGCCCCGGATTCGACCCCCAGCACTACCAGGGGTGGCGATTTTATATTCATTGTTATTTCATATTAATTGTATTTGTGGTGTTTTTTTCTTGTTTGTCTTAATCAATGTCATAATTTTGAAGAACAAATACTGTGTGCTGTGATTTTCTCTAGTTTTAGTTCCCCCTTTTTGACTCACATGCGAAGCAAAAGTGAGTCTATGTACTCACCCGTTTCGTCCGTCCGGGCGTCCGGGCGTCCGGGCGTCCGAAAACTTTAACGTTGGATTTTTCTCGAAGACTATTAAGTCTATCAATACCAAATGTGGCATGATGGTGTATGATGACAAGGCCTCAAAAATAATACATAGTGACTTGACCTTGCTTCAAGGTCAAGGTCGCAGGGGCCATAAATGTTTTCTAAAAAACAGCCATTTTTCACATTCTCTGAATTTCCTCGAAAGTTTTTAAGATTGGATATCTGACCTATATATGGTATATAGGCCAAAGTAAGCCCTATCTTTTGATACCAGGTTGGTTGACCTTGTTTCAAGGTCAAGGTCACAGGAGCTCTTCAAAGTTGGATTATATACATATTTTGAAGTGACCTTGACCCTGAACTATGGAAGATAACTGTTTCAAACTTAATAATTATGTGGGGCACATGTTATACTTTCATTATAAGACACATTTGGTCACATATCATCAAGGTCAAGGTCACTTTGACCCTTATGAAATGTGACCAAAATGGGGTAGTAAACCACTAAAAGTGACCATATCTCATGGTAGAAAGTGCCAATACGCACCATTGTGCTTCCTATGTCTTGAATTAACAGCTTTGTGTTGCATGACCTTGGATGACCTTGACCTTGGGTCAAGGTCACATGTATTTTGGTAGGGAAAATGTGCAAAGTAGTTCTTAGTGTATGATGTCATTGCTAGGTTTAGTTGTTTGACCTTGACCTTGAAGGTCACCTGAAGGTCAAGGTCATGTAAAGGTCAAGGTCAAGCATGTGAGTCGTATGGGCTTTGCCCTCCTTGTTCCTTCATTTTTTTTCATTTCCTGCCACGTGTTAATTTTTTTTTGCCGTGTGACAAAATCTCAGTCTGTCTATGTCCAGACCACACAGCAGTTAGGTACACGCGCGTGACATCCATGATCATTTAATTTGGAAGAATGTGAACGTGAAAACTCGTTCCGAAAGATGATTCAGTTTTATATTTGAACAAATTTACTTAAGTATTGATGTTAGAAGATTTTACTGTGCTGACATGTGAGTGCACATTTTAGAGATATCTTGTGTACTTACTATTTCAAAATGTCCCGATTTTTACGTAACCCTTCTGTGAGAGGCATTAGAAGAGCAAAACTGGAGGACTTGTTACTATTAGCAGAGAACAACGATATTGGTGTGGGGGAAGAGTTACAATCGGATGTGAAGGCAATAAGAGCATTACTGATAAAGGAACTATTTCCCGAGGACGATACTGATAAGGAAAGTAATCAGGGGGAAATAGAAGGTCAAGATGTTGCAAAAGGGAAGGAAAACTCAGGTCTCACCTTTGATCAGCGGTTACGCTTAAGGCAGCTGGAGATAGATTTGGAGATGGAGAGATTGAGAGCTAAGGAGAGGGAC
>JAWQFJ010009053.1:12500-25963 GCA_034096865.1 Theodoxus fluviatilis | reverse complement strand
CGTTATAAATGCTTCTTATACATATAAGTTTTTAATGGCATAGTTGGTAGAGTATTGGGCTCTTGGTCATGCATGACCAGGTTCGATTCTGTGCTGAAACTTTTTTTTCTTCTCTTTTTTCGAGGGGTTGTGGGTTCGAACCCGACCTGGTTTTTTGTGTTTGTGTGTGTGTGCGTTTTTTCCTCCTCTTTTCTCGAGAGGTTGCGGTTTCGAACCCGATCTTTTTTTTCTCCAAAACCTGGAGGTTCAGCGCCAGCGGTTTTTATTTTCCACTTTTGTCTGCTGCGCTCTAACAGCCTCCCCGTCGCCTGCCTACCCAAGCTGAAGTGGTCCTGGCTACTTCCACGGGACCTGCTCCAAACTGCTTTAACTGTTTTGTCGGGATTTTTAAGAGTATGAGTGACTAAGTGTGCTGTGACTCAGCCGTGGCAATAGCTCGCGCGCGCGTGTGTGTGCGTGTATGTGCGTGTGTGTCTGTATGTGTATGTGTGTTTGCGCGCTCGCGCACGCGTGTGTGTGCGTGTTTGTGTGTGTGTGTGTGTGTGTGTGTCCCCGCATGGATGTATGCTTACATACCTGGGTAGTATGGTGTATGAATGTATTTGGTGTAGACATAATCAGACGTTTACATGGGTACATATGTACATATCTTTTAGGGAGATAAAAAACTGGTACAGAATTTGGCCAAGGATCGAAGCCATGAACGGACGAATACTCGGAGGGAGTGAAGAAGGGATGAACGGACAGACTGATGAATGACTGTATCAATGTATGGTTGGATCTCTGGATTTATACTCGTAGATGCAGTGATGAATGAATGCATTGATGAATAAATAAACACGTGCTTTGTTAAATGAAGAATAAAGGGAAAAAAGAAGCGAGAAAACAGTGTGGAAATGGGGAGAGACTATTGGAATCGATGTGAAAAACTATTAAAATAGCCTTTAAAAAATGGCGCATTCACCTAACTAGCGCGAACTCGATTAAAACTTTTTCCGCCAAGTCTGAGTGGTTTTCCGCGCCACACTACGTGCCACCATTGTCTGAAGCCACACTACGTGCCACCATTGTCTGAAGCCAGCTAGAGTCAAGACTATTTGCCTTCTGGGAGCCCAGGAAGCCAGTCGGGTCAAGTCCATGCAACATGGCTGACGCCACGCCCCACTCACAGGAAAAGTCGTACCACGCCAAGATGGCTGCCGGCTCTCTACCAGACGCCGTCGAAACCTGTTTTATCTGGTCTTTGTCGAACAGTCAAGATGTTTTGCCTGTCTGCTTTATCAAAGGATGTATGACCATCATTAGGATAGACTGCAGATGCGAAGCGCTCGAAAGATAGGAAAATATGGACAGGATGATGCTATTTTTACTCATGATTTATTCACGGGTGTCAAAGAGGATATCTGCTGCGTTCACAAATGGCCAGTGATTTTTGCGTCGTAGTTTGGGTCCTCGCATAAGCTCACCATCACGGGTGTAGTGTTGATGGAATAAAAGTATTCATTTGTTTGCGATCAGCGCTTTCTTGCCTCTCTCACTATTTTGGAGTTTACTTCGAATGTTATTCACTTAAGAAATTGAAATGGCCGCCACTCATACACACACACATGCGCGCACGCTCGCACGCACACACACACACACACACACACACACAGAGTTACACACACACACACACACACACACACACACAGAGTTACACACAGAAGCACACACACACACACACACACAGACACACACACACACACAAACACAAACACACACACACGCACGCGCACGCGCACGCACACACACACACACACACACACACACACACTCAAACACACAATAAGTCGTTGTCAGAAGATACAGACTCGTAGAAAATCTTTCACCAACATGATGGGCGGAATGCAACGCCAATTCACTCATTGCATTCGTATCATAGCTACCATTAACAACAACAAAGTAGCTTTATTTCCCTGAATACGTCGATGAACAGATCATTCAACCGATGAATAACATTCGTATTTAAAGATTCTTTGAGAGTCTGTGAAGCCTTTGAAAGTATACGGGGATATTGGATTTTGCAGTATCACGGGTTGATCTTGCCTCTTTGAGGAAAGTCAGCGGGGTCAGGTCGGACAATGGAAGCTGCCAGTGAGGTCAGCCACTGCAGGATTTATACAGGGAGCCTTTCTGGCGCTGCCTCTCTTCTTCCCGGCACGCAGAGGCGTGAGGAAGGCCAAATCGCCATTTTGGTGCAAACACCTTCGATCAGAGGTCGTCTCTGTTAATTTTAAGTAACTGGGATTTGGCATTTGATTCATCAGTGTCAAAGAAAGGTCAGTCAGACGCCCTTTTTCGGCGACATCAGAATTACCGACTTAACTGGACCGTTGATTGTTTGTGAAAGGGTATTTTATATATCGAACAGCATCCAAGAGCACTTATCTGGTGAGGAGATGATGGGTAGAGCGCGATGCCTTGCTTGAGACGTACTGAGAAATGTAAGCAGTTTACTCGTGACATCATATTTGTATCCGATATTAGTCACCGATCATACTTCTCCTTGAGCTGCCAATACGAAAATGAATAGTAGCACTATATAGGACAAAGGTCAAGTTTTAATCAAAGCTCTCTAACTAATGAACATGCAAAACATAAAATGGTAATAGACAGAACATGCTTATTCCAGTTGCATTCGCTGTAATTTTTACTCTTCTTCAGTTGTATTCTATACGCTGTAGACTGATCTGTCCTTGGCACTCATCGCATATCCTCATTCCTTCCTTAAACTTTTATTAAAAGAATGTATGCATTTGACAAGCATTAAAAACTGTTTCTCAGTTGATGAAATGCTTCATATCTCATTTTTCCAGCAGACAAACTATAAGTACGTCTATACTGAACATTCAGAGGGAAAATGTCCCCGACTTGGAGAGATTAAATATACATTAATCTTTTTTTTCTTTGTGTGAGTGTGTGTGTGTGTGTGTGTGTGTGTGTGTGTGTGTGTGTGTGTGTGTGTGTGTGTGTGTGTGTGTAAACTGCATACATTAACACACAATTGTCGCATGGTCATCTTCATATTCATTCCTTACAACTGCACTAGCCAAGGGGGAAAAATCGAGGCAAACAAGACCATATTGCCATTTTATTCTGCACAGAAGTAGAACCATACTGTACAAGATGACTTCTTGAGGCGTACTGAGGTCAATTGAATTGGTAACCCGAATTATTTCCTTCATAGTCGATCCGGCCAAGCCCAGCTTACCACTGCTTTCTCATTCTGATATATGGCGCGCCTGCAGATGTCCGAATCGATATGAAGTGATTCACAGAGGTGAAGGCGACAGAGATAGCAGTCAGGAATTGGGGTGAACACTAAAAGAACCGCTCTTCGTCTTACACCTTGAGCTAACTGATGTCTTCCGACTAACCCTTGCCTATGATTATTTCAGTAGGCATTTGTCTCAGTTGACAACGAACGCCTGCGATGGCAAGAAAGCTATTTTCAAAGTAATCATGTTGACGCTGCGATCCATTGCATGATTCATCCTTGACGTGAACGCTGCCAGACAGATGTGGCGGTCACGACTTGGCGATGATCAAACTTTCAGTATGGGCGCAGTCACCCTGGTATGCGTGAGAAGACAAAGAGTTGTGAAAATGGATGCAAAACACTGCAGCCCTGGAGTGACTATATGTCAATACCAAAACCAGAAACTCACTTCATGATAGATCCGCAATGACTGACATTAGATGAACGACATCCCGTCTTTGGAGATGCAGCTGATGTAAAAGCTTACCATTACCATGCATACGAGGATGTCTATTCATAGACAATACTGATCAGAATGTCCCTTTTCTACGTACCGTGTGAGTTCGGGGTAAGAATAGACTCACTGAATCTCCCTATGAGATATGTGAAAGGCAATTAACTTCAAGGGAAATAGAGACGTTACTTGTGCACGCTATTACCATCTATTGCAAGCTTCGTATTCAATGGTGTAACTAAGCCTACTCAGGCTGGTAGGCCGTAAACCGTCACTCATTCACTCCTCTTACTACCACTAATTATGTTGATTTATTTAACATTGCTATTGTACTTGCAATGGGCCAGCGGGCTTGCAGTAAAGTTTAGTTCAGTTAAGTTCAGTGCAGTGCAGTGCAGTGCAGTGCAGTGCAGAGCAGTGCAGTGCAGATCAGTTCGGTTCGGTTCGATTCGGTTCGGTTTGGTTTGGTTCAGCTCAGTTCGGTTCGGTTCGGTTCAGTAATGATGTAATGTTATGTTATGTTATGTTATGTTATGTTATGTTATGTTATGTTATGTTATGTTATGTTATGTTATGTTATGTTATGTTATGTTATGTTATGTTATGTTATGTTATGTTATGTTATGTTATGTTATGTTATGTTATGTTATGTTATGTTCTGTTCTGTTCTGTTCTGTTCTGTTCTGTTCTGTTCTGTTCTGTTCTGTTCTGTTCTGTTCTGTTCTGTTCTGTTCTGTTCTGTTCTGTTCTGTTCTGTTCTGTTATGTTCTGTTCTGTTCTGTTCTGTTCTGTTCTGTTCTGTTCTGTTCTGTTCTGTTCTGTTCTGTTATGTTATGTTATGTTATGTTATGTTATGTTATGTTATGTTATGTTATGTTATGTTATGTTATGTTATGTTATGTTATGTTATGTTATGTTATGTTATGTTATGTTATGTTATGTTATGTTATGTTATGTTATGTTATGTTATGTTATGTTATGTTATGTTATGTTATGTTATGTTCTGTTCTGTTCTGTTCTGTTCTGTTCTGTTCTGTTCTGTTCTGTTCTGTTCTGTTATGTTATGTTATGTTATGTTATGTTATGTTATGTTATGTTATGTTATGTTATGTTATGCTCTGCTCTGCTCTGCTCTGCTCTGCTCTGCTCTGCTATGCTCTGCTATGCTATGCTATGCTATGCTATGCTATGCTATGCTATGCTCTGCTCTGCTCTGCTCTGCTCTGCTCTGCTCTGTTCTGTTCTGTTATGTTATGTTATGTTATGCTCTGCTCTGCTCTGCTCTGCTCTGCTCTGCTCTGCTCTGCTCTGCTCTGCTCTGCTGTGCTGTGCTGTGCTGTGCTGTGCTGTGCTGTGCTGTGCTGTGCTGTGCTGTGCTGTGCTGTGCTGTGCTGTGCTGTGCTGTGCTGTGCTGTGCTGTGCTGTGCTGTGCTGTGCTGTGCTGTGCTGTGCTGTGCTGTGCTGTGCTGTGTTGTGTTGTGTTGTGTTGTGTTGTGTTGTGTTGTGTTGTGTTGTGTTGTGTTATGTTATGTTATGTTATGTTATGTTATGTTATGTTATGTTATGTTATGTAGTGTTGTGTTGTGTTGTGTTGTGTTGTGTTGTGTTGTGTTGTGTTGTGTTGTGTTGTGTTGTGCTGTGCTGTGCTGTGCTATGTTATGATATGTTATGTTATGTTATGTTATGTTATGTTATGTTATGTTATGTTATGTTATTTTATGTTATGTTATGTTATGTTATTATTATGTTCTGTTATGTTATGTTCTGTTATGTTATGTTCTGTTATGTTAATGAAGTTTGTAATGGGGAAATAAGTTTTCCGAAGTATCTCACCTAAGAGAGACTTGATTTTGGTTGGTGAAGTTGGTAGTCCGACGACTGTATAGAAATTGCAGTAGAGGTTGGATGGGAGTTGAGTTCTGCCCCGGGTGATGAGCGGTGTTTGCTCTGAAGGTGAGTTGTGGTGAGTAGAAACGATCGTGAGGTGGTTGTGAGAGGATGGCGATATAGGAGAGCGCAAGAGGACAGAGATGAGTCCGCCTACTGAGAGGATAGAGATCAGTCCGCCTACTGAGAGGAGAGAGGAGAGATCAGTCCGCCTACTGAGAGGAGAGAGGAGAGATCGGTCCGCCTACTGAGAGGAGAGAGGAGAGATCGATTTGCCTACTGAGTGAGAGGAGAGGGGAGAGATCGGTCCCCACACAACAGAGAAGCAGACGAAGAGAAGA
Organism: Theodoxus fluviatilis; assembly: GCA_034096865.1. Lineage (NCBI taxonomy): Eukaryota > Metazoa > Mollusca > Gastropoda > Cycloneritida > Neritidae > Theodoxus > Theodoxus fluviatilis. Next base: position 19,983 of record JAWQFJ010009053.1, on the reverse strand, counting down.
GAGAAACAGACGAACAGAAGAGAGAAGCAGACGAAGGAGAGATAGAGAGAGAACGAACGAACGAACGAACGAATGAACGAACGAATGATTTATTGAATAGGCCTCCAGCCTATTTCAATTATACAGTTTGCATATACATACATAAAGGCAGGTGAATATCCGCAACAATGTACAGATTATCAAATTAGCCATCAAGATAAAATTCATTGGATTCCGGTAAGTTTTCAGCACACATTCTACGTTGAAATGCTTTATATAAGAATATACTCGTGGCTCTGCTAACCTTCTCGCTGTAATTACTCAGAAGCGTTTTCAGACAGTTTTCATTGAGTGAAATATGTGGAAGCAGATACCTTTGAGATAGAGATAGAGAGAGAGAGAGAGAGAGAGAGAGAGAGAGAGAGAGAGAGAGAGAAGCAGACGAACGGAGTAGAGATCAGCACCGCACACACAGCAAAGACGGGCAGAGAGAACGGGCAGTGTTGGTAAAAGGTTGGTGCGATATTTTTACACGGGTCAAATAGCTCTTTAACTTGTCGAGGGCTGACCTACGTATTTTGTGTTTTTATGTAAAAAGGCTGACCGAAATTTTACTTGTGCTTTTACTATTTTGTCCCAGTTGGGAGTTGAGTATGTGAAGAGAGTAGATGTGATTTTATAAGATTGAGTTATTTAGGATGTTGTGTTGGAGCCATATGTAAATGTAACTATTTTTTTTTCTACCCCCTGTTACGAATATTTTTATGTTGAGCATAAAAACGTGTAAGTAACCCGGGACCTATTTCTATTTCGTTACACAGTTCAGTTCCAGTCCAGTCCAGTCTAGTTCAGCTCTGTTGTGTTCCTCTCACTACCTCACTGCAATGGATAAACGCCACATGACATGTTCCAGAAGCGCCGTTGATCAAGGACCCACAACTCAGCTTATTCGTGAGTAGGCACCTTTCGTGATTTCCATTCACAAGTACTTACCTCTGCCTTCTACTTGCACACTTCCCAGTGGAAGAGGGAATCACGTGTCTGCTATGACCTATCACCCTCGACTTGCTTTGTTTCGACTGATATCGTATGGCAGTCTGTTCCCTGGTGTGCCTGTTACGGGGAAATGGGAGGCAGTCAGTGTAAATCCACAGTAATAGAGAACAGCTCTTTGAGTAAATTTTACCTCACGTCTTGGACCCAAGTAGGAGAAAAAGCCACGAAGAAAGACTCGAGGCCATCATTCATTGTCAAAGCAAGAGTGATCCGATTACTCGCTTTAGGTGGGTCTGCAAGGAAAAGCAAACTCAGAACAGAGAACAACTCATGTGAGTAGTGTCAGTTGCCGGGATACAGCACGACGCTGCTCAGTCAAGCTTCCAAATTCGCATTGTTTAAAAGTAAAAACGATCTAATCGAAACCGTCCCAAGGGAAGGAGAGGACATTCTTGGTCTGATTTCTTTTTCCTATTCTAATGGGCTTTGTGCATCGTAAGGCTGCACAGCTGCAGAGAAAAGTACAAAAATATGACACACTAAGTTATTTTTGGAGAGTATGAAACCACAGCAGACTGTTTTGAAAGTAAGCGTCTAAGCATGCCCTCTACTCTAAATCTCATTAGCCTCTGCGTATTTTATCTCCAGACCACAGCCTGCATGAAGGGCGATCCTCAGATAGCATCCAGTAATAGTGGTCAACGAAACCTCTTATTGGAGTTTGTACTAGTCTTTAAAAATGCTTCATCTAGGCAACAGAACCATCACGTGCCTTTAAAAGGTACTCAGTCCATTGAAGAAAAAGTATGTGGTAAATAGGGGATATTCAAGACCACACTGCTCACTAGGGTCATAATCGATAGTCATTGTGTAAGGCATTTTTAAAAGTGACACTAAATGGTGCCGTTCTTTGCGGCTACACCAAAGAAAAACCTGTTAGGAAAAGTGCAGAGATTTTTGGATCGCATAGAATGGTGCCAAGGGCATGACCCAAACTTTGTTTAGTCATTAGAACATATTTAAATTGGACGAGGTCGTATTGCTTCCAGAATAAACTTAGACGAGAGGCATACGAGGACATTATTAAAGATCTTGCACAAACAAGATAAATGACGACTTAGATCGTACTGAAACAAACTGCACAAGACTGCATAGCTATACGAAGACAACTTCATGTATAAGGGCTGTGAACAGTCCAGCCCATTAAGTTAGAATCGTGATGGGAGACTGATGATGGTTTGACAGTGAAACTATTCAAGAAAAGGCTATGTTGCACCACGTTTACTTGACTACACCGAAAACACAGCACATCATAAGGGCAGAGAGATCGACTTGTCATAACCATATTGAAAGCATTTAGTTCGACGGTATGAGTTTGATGTATTTCTATTGATGAGACTGATTGTGACCGGAAGCATACACTCAGAGGCAATGAAGGCACTGTGAAGATGATGCTTGACACAGTTAACTGTTGGGGCTATTCCATGAAATCTAGCATTTTTTATTTTGAACCCGCGGTTGCTATCAAAGTTGAAGCAGGCCATCATCTCACATGTGAGTCCAAGAGTTTCATTTGGACAATGGAGCCACCACAGAAGAAGATTACATACCCGGACAGAAAACGACACAGGGAGTGGACAGTCCTCAATCGAATGGGTCAGCAAGAGGTCACGGTATGCCTGACCCTGTGACGAGTAGAATCCCCTTGGGATGTTCCTGGCCCTGGTATTTAAAAAGCAGTGCTGCCTTGGTTTGACCTCACTCATCTGTCTTGATGTATAACCCAGAATGTACATGTATATCCATATCTTACGTTTCGCCATGGCGTGCAACTCGCCTCCCCAAAGACGTGAGGCGCAATTTGTATAGTCTGGCACTGTCATTTTCTGTGGGATCCCACGAGGATGTGTGGACACTCCGAGGACAGTGGTTGTCCTAGTCTCGGTCTGCTCGAGGAAGCCTAGAAGTGCACGATTGTTGGAGCGCTACCATTCGCCCGTGTACCCATTGCCAAAGGTAAGTGAAGAGGCTATGATAATGGATGATTCTACTTGAGAGTTTGCGTAATGACTGCCTTCTTGTCCAAGCTAAAGTTTATTAATGAAAACTTCAATAAATGTTTTGGTGCATATACACAAAAAGCGGTTAGTGAACCCACATGAGCATGGAGGACTAGAAACTGTCAGAGGAGTGAGACGGCTGATGGTCTTCAGAGGAAGAGTCCCCGTTTTGAAATGTTTCGGCCCTGTCTTCCTGACGCTGTTGGGGGTGGGTGGGGGAGGGCACACCTGGGTCATTACCTCAGGTGCCCTTCGGTTGCCAAAATTGGCCGGTCTCATGTGTGATGGTCTCTCTCATCTGCCTCGCCGCAGCGCAAGCTGGGAGTGTCAAATTAAACCTGATCACCTAGGCCAATAGTCTAGACCCTCAAATGCCACAGACTACCCCCTTGGTGCCCTTTGATAAGTCCCATTTTCCTGTGTTTTTCTTTATTTGACTCATAGCAGGCAGGTGTAAGGCATGGGGTTGCTAGCACGCACGCCAGGATTTCTAAATCCCATTGTCAACTAGTCTCTCTTGGTTTTTCTATGGTCCTTCCGATTCCAGGGCACACAAACAACAATTCAAATGTAAACTTAACTTGTCTAGGTGCTCAAGCTCTGCTGTAGATGGTTCTGTACAGTTTAAACTTTCGCACATAACTGAAAATATATAACTGAGCTTTTCAGGATCAACAACAAGAAAAGCTTGTGTTAACATACTTGCACCCGTACATATGCTTCCATTTGCTTATAGACGTTTACTAGGGTAATTTTTTAAGTTAACAGTATTGATAATCACTGGATCTCATTCAGGGACATAAATAAGAGTTGATTACCCTGTATGTTGGCTCATTGGAATGAATTATACAATGTACATTATTGCATTGCCGGTTTACATGAATACTGAGCTCTGGCTAAGCTGTATTTCAAAAGATCTCCATCTGAATTCAGAAAGGTTTATATATGAAGTACTGGTTTAGAGAGAAAGGCAGTCTACAATGATTCTTATTTGTTTCAAAAAACTATGCAAACAAACTCACTCGGGCTCCGTCTCTTCCAGTCTATCTGTCCTACGAAGACCAGCACATAACTTCTTACATTTCGTACGCTGTGCAAACAAGGAACACTTGAAAAGAGCTTATTTTCCTTTTACACTTCATGCAAACACAGACTATCCTGGATAAACAAAAATGCGAGGATGGTCTCCACCACCGACTGCTTGGGCTCCTTAGTGACTGTACCAAAACAATCTGCGGTAGATCAGCATCTTGACGTGAGAAAGCCTCTAGTGCAGCTTTTCTCTCTTGGAGCAACTGTGGTAGGGGTGGCAGACGGAGTGCCTGCAGCTCTGTCACCATGGAGCAGCTTTGGGCGTCTCGAGAGGATGAGGTGCCGGAACAAATTTTCCAAGCGTGGATGGACTCAATACGGGGTATTGATGGACCGACATGAATGACGTTCGCCCAAGATCGATCCATCTCGCCCACGAAACCCAGCCGGGCTCCGCAGACGTCTACAGAGAAGGGCAAAGGGATTCTATGCATCCTAAACAGCTGCAAACGATGTAACATGACTCCGCCCAGTCAACTTGACTATTCAGAGTCATCATTCCAAGATAATTTGGTCAATGGCTGTGGTTTTATTCTTTGCAAAGATGAAATGCTTTTGATATCCAATCTGACAGCCGACTCCAGACAGTATGATGCAATACAAGAAAACCCACCAGATTCATTGATTTATATGGCTCCAGCTCGGGAACATTTGTGGTACGAGCTGAACTAGTGCAAAACGAGGGTGGGGTGGGGTTAGGTGGGGTAGGGGGATACACTGACTGTGTAAATGTGCAAAACGAAATGTTTATGGACTCCTCGACGTATTATGTTGCCAAAACGATCTCCATGCACCACTTCATTCCAACTCGATGAAGAGCGAGCTGTCTAGCGGCTGAGAGAAATTAATGGAGCGATCGACCTCGCAGACAAAGAAGAAAGACAGACATGCGAAACGGCAGAGATATGTAGCTCAGTCGCCTCCACTGGGCCCTGCATATTAAGTGACACGAGGGCCTTTTGTGATGCTCATGCTTTCAATTCCGTCATAACCTAATGGATCTCCGTTTGAAATCGAAACACTAAACTGCTTCTATGGTGGTCTTTCTTCATTCGCCTGTGTCGAACTCTACAAAATTGCTTGAGGTAAGTGGTGCCCCTTTCCTATTCCCCAAACTCTATTTTGTTTAAGTAGGGGGTGTTTGATTGGGAGGAATAGAAAGGAGAAAGCAGCTAGGGAGGAGACGTTTAGAGGGAAACGGAGTGAAAGTGTATAGATCAGTCCGCTGTACTAGAATGGTGGAAATGTTTCAACAATGCGGAATTAAAGCATATTCACTCGCATGCTCAGATGTTGAGACGGGTAACAGTACACATATATGCAGAATAGCTACATAATTCGCCCATGCGGATCTTCAAGAAAGAGGAGTCTACTTGATGGGAAGGAGAAGACATATCTATAGTTGTGGGCACTCGACCCAGATATGAGCAACATATACCAGTCGCATAGAGGGGCTGCTCTCAACCTGTTTGGGGAGTGCTCTTGGAGTGCGAAAGCAAGGACTACACAACAATCCAATAAACGGTGAGTTTCGTAAACACATTCTGCTGTATGCTTGTCTTGACTGTGGATCGGAATTATTTATGGGTAATATTTTCCCATGAGACGTAAACCTCCCTCGAATCAAGGCGAAACTCTTTCTGTTACTGAATGATGAATTAGCTTGACCTTATTTAGAGGTTATACGCACAGCAACGTTTGGCCGTGGGGACCAGTGCAAGGTTGTCTTGCCACCAAGATGACTGAGTTTATGGTACACTTAGCATGGGCCCACCGTGTCTGGGATCGCGCAAGACACATTTCCTTCAGGAATGCGCATCATTCCCCCTCTGACTTAGCTCCATGCGTATGTATGTATGTATGTATGTATGTATGTATGTATGTATGTATGTATGTATGTATGTATGTATGTATGTATGTATGTATGTATGTATGTATGTATGTATGTATGTATGTATGTATGTATGTATGTATGTATGTATGTATGTATGTATGTATGTATGTGTGTATGTATGTATGTATGTGTGTATGTATGTATGTATGTATGTATGTATGTATGTATGTATGTATGTATGTATGTATGTATGTATGTATGTATGTATGTATGTATGTATGTATGTATGTATGTATGTATGTATGTATGTATGTATGTATGTATGTATGTATGTATGTATGTATGTATGTATGTATGTATGTATGTATGTATGTATGTATGTATGTATGTATGTATGTATGTATGTATGTATGTATGTATGTATGTATGTATGTATGTATGTATGTATGTATGTATGTATGTATGTATGTATGTATGTATGTATGTATGTATGTATGTATGTATGTATGTATGTATGTATGTATGTATGTATGTATGTATGTATGTATGTATGTATGTATGTATGTATGTATGTATGTATGTATGTATGTATGTATGTATGTATGTATGTATGTATGTATGTATGTATGTATGTATGTATGTATGTATGTATGTATGTATGTATGTATGTATGTATGTATGTATGTGTATTCTTGTTATGCGCAAGACTTCACACCTAGCAGGCATGCTCAATGCGCAACATAGTCACCAAAACAAGGTTCTTGGCTAAAAAGATGCGTTTTTAGTCCCTTTTTTAAATCGTATAGACTCCATGACTTCCTGAGTCGTTCTGGAATGCTGTTCCAACACTTTCGGCCTATGAAGGAAAATGACCTGTTACCATAGGCTTTTGTTTTTTTCTTCGGAACATGTATGAGTTTTTGACTGGAAGATCTTTAATTTCGCACTGGCTTGTAGTCTTTTAGCAGTTCTTGCAGATAGACAGGAGCATTGTCTGTGACACATTTGAAGACGATGCAGAGAACCTTATATTTAATTCGACTCTGCACCGCGAGCCAATGAAGGTTTTTCAAAATTGGCGTCACGTGGGCCCTCCTGGGAGGGCGTTCAACTCGGTTCTAAGAGTGCTTGCTTTGCCCGCCAGTGTCTACTCTGACGCTAATTTGGCTATGTTTTTTCTAGGCAGTGGAAACTTGGGCGTCAGATGCTCTTGCATCAACAGAGAGCCTCTCTCTGGTCATGCAAGCCACAAACTATTATCGATTTTCCCAAACCGAAGTCGGAATCACGTTATAATCTGTACTTTCTAGAGGGCCAGCAGGATTGTCTACCAGCTGTCTGGGAACGATTCGTTTGAGGACAGACAGGAAGAGGGAAATAAAATACAGAGAAGATAATAGTCAGAGGAGGTAGTGTTGCAAATCCATCAGAACCTCACCTCTCACCCTCTCCCGCGTGCCAGTCCACCCGAACACTTCCACCCTGGATTACACCCCCCCCTTTACTCCTCATCCCCACCCAC
>JAWQFJ010009053.1:0-7500 GCA_034096865.1 Theodoxus fluviatilis | reverse complement strand
TTTGCTGATGACACGCCACTCTACAACTCCACTCATCCCAGTCAAATCCAACCTCTTCTCTCTGCAAGTGAACTTTGTATTTCTGATGTGAAACAGTGGATGACCCAGAACAAACTCAAACTTAATGATTCAAAGACCGAAGCTCTCCTGGTTGGCGGTAGAGGCGAATTCGATCACGCCCTGAAACTAACCATAGGGTCAGAGTGAGATAGAATTCTCAAAGTCTGTTAGGAACTTATATGTCATGTTCGATAATGATCTTTCTATAAGAGTTCATGTGAACAAAGTTTGCCAGTTAGCTTACTACGAGTTAAGGAAAATTAGCACTATTCGTCACTATCTTTCACAACAGGCCACTCAAACCCTTGTCACTTCCCTTGTTCTGTCCCGTCTTGATTTTGGAAATTCTCTTCTTGCTGGCATTCCTGACACTCTGCTAAACAAACTGCAAAAAGTCCAAAACACTGCTGTTAGATTAGTTTTAGATGTCCCAAGAGAACTCTCACATCCAAACTCTTTCGTGCACTGCATTGGCTCCCCGTCGCTCAGAGGATAGAGTATAAGCTAGCCTCTAAGTGTTTCAACTTCTTCAATCAAACTGCACCACGTGCACTCAAAGAAATTATCACTGTCTACACCCCCGCTAGAAATAACCGTTCAGCTGCAGACACCAAAACGTTAAATGTCCCCCGTCGCAAAAAGAAAACCCAAGGACAGCGAGCTTTTTCTTACATCGGCCCTGTAACGTGGAATAGCCTAACTTTCACTGTCCGTCACTCTGATTCCATGTCCCAGTTCAAAACCTCCCTTAAGACACACCTGTTCCGGTCAGTCTTTTCTGACGAGCAGTGAGGTGCTTCACAAGGCGCCTCTCTTATGTTTCGGGTTTTGTTTATTGCCTGCTATGTTAATTAATTGTATTGTATTTAACTCTTCTTTTAATTCAACTGTACAGTGTGCGAGTGTTGGAATGCTTTGTATGAGTGTGGGCTTTTCATTGTAAACGCAATGAGCTTGCCTATTAGGGAAGGTATGTGCGTATACGTAATCTGTATTATTATTATTATTATTATTATTATTATTATTATTATTATTATTATTATTATTATTATTCATATTTGAGCAAAACAAGAATAATGTCTTACAAAAAACAACAACACGGATTGCCTTACGATTGTTTGTATGTGTTTATAGGAAGATTAGGTGAGTCTGACATTTACCGCAAATAATATTGCACGAGCTGACTACTCACCAATATTAGTCATAGAGGTTTTTCGAATGATAGGTTTGTCTACGATACTTTTGAGGACTTAGCCTTTTTCAGGTTTGACTGAGATTTCAGAGTAAATACCATGTGTTTAGAAATGATCTAACACTTTCGGCCATTCCACGCCCAACTCGTGCCAGATTGGCAGGGTTTGCTGCTTTTTCCCTTTTGAAGTCTGCCTGAAACACTGGTTTGCCTTTACGCAAAAATCCGCTGTGCAAATTGCACATTCCGTCCGCAACTTGTTTTTGCAAGCCACTGTTATCTGCACTTTGGCGTAGCACACACTCTGACAGTTTTATTTCCACCGGTTTCCCTGGGGGAAATCATCGTAATTGTTGTCTGCTTGTCATCTAAAGAGTTCCCTTAACTTTGGAACCGAGTCCTTCTCGCCTGAATACTTTGACTAGTTTTGGGCGTATTTTCGTGCTCTCCTGGAATCTATCGTGTGACTCACGCATGCAAAGCCTGGGCGAGGTCATCCCAGGATGTTAGAATGTCTCACTGCTCCTATGGAAATAGTGGCAACACTGATCACGATCCCTGGATTCCCATGGAAAGACCTTTATTCATGTTCTTGTCCATGTCCATCAATTGAAAATTTAGGCTGGGAACATTCATCTCTAGCCATCACAGTGGAGCGCCCAGCATTCGATTTCCAATTTTTTCCCAGGGTAGGAAAAGGCAACGCAAGCAAAGACCCAACCTGAACCCATTTACGCCGAGAGTTCCATAATTGAGGCTCTTTCTTCTGCTTAGTCTCCATGGTAAACCCACTGTTTTCATGTTAGCAGAAAATGGGTGCTTCTTGAATGAGTGTGATTCATTTTTGGGTAATAGTTCTCTGAGTCCATGCAGTGACAGATCTTTTCCTCAAACGTTTTACAGAGGAAAATGTATGTAAATGCATACATTCTGGCATCAGGGGATTAAGATCCATATGGTGTTGAACTCGACACTTTAATGTGTAAAACGTGTTATAAGGAAGGCGGAACGACGTTTTACATTGGCAAATCAACAGGCTGAGTGATCTCGACCTTGCGCATCAGACCTTTTAAGCGATCGCTTTATAGAATATGATGAATACTGATGACTAATGCATAGAGTCTCCTTGATAAAGTTTGCGTCAGCAAGGGATTTCCCTCTGTTAGTCATAATCACATCACATAAGCGTCACTCCATAGTTGCCTTGATGCTGTTGATTCATCTGCAAGCAAAAATGTTTATATCATTTTCCTTCGGTGATTGGTCCTGATAGGAGGATGGAAACAAAATTGTTGCGTGATTACGAGACCACTCAGCATTACATACTGCATGAATGGGTCACGAGAGTAACCTCCAGTGTACTTCTACTGGAAATTCTAAAATTTGGTGTATATGTCGTTACTAATTGTCAATGGTGCCTAAATGGTGAATTTTTACATACCGTGTTAGCAACACAGAAGCAGAGCAGGAAACATTGCTCTTGCAAAGAAACAAATCTGCAATTTTAAAGTAACGGGGAATACATTTCCCACACATTGCATTGCCTTCTTCGTGAGCTGCAGCTATATTTCATTACGTGGTAAAAGAAACTAACCATTGTCCTGCGCACCTCGATGTATTATCATCGAGGGTTGTGTGGGTGGGGTTATGGTCTGGGCCCTACGTCCCGCACAACAAATGGACGGTGACGCGCAACATATAGCCTCTCCCAACCTGGGGTAGTGATTGCTGCTGCAATGCACTTCGCTGCACATGCACGCACATGGCCTCTCCTGCCTAATTGCTCCTGCAGGAACACCTTCACGTGGTCCCCCTGTTGCTCACAAAGCTTCCTACAGGTGCGACCGAGCACTCGGCGGTATAACCGGGAATTGGGCAGACTGGGCTCATAAGCCTTGGTTGGCAACCAGTCTAGGAGAAGGACAACTTTGATTTCAAACCCGGGCGGATGAAGCTCGTTAGCCTCGTCAGGCAGTCCGTCTAGGAGAGGAAAACTCTGATGTAAAACCTACGACCCAAGGACCTCACTGTCACCGTCCCAGCTTGCTAGGCCATGCCAGATGAACTTCGGGTGTAAAGGGTGGGTCCGGTACTGCGCACACCGAACTTCACCTTAAAACTCCACTGCGCAGGTTCAATCAACACGGACTCCTCAGACTTTGCATTCGTCATGTGAGTGACCCTGCCTTCTGGTTTCACAAAAAAATAATGGGAGTTGCTGCTAGATGAGACATCCCCTTTCTTTTTTATGCTTTGGTTGCCAAATCGACAATACGATGTTTTCGATTTCGTGACGTTTACATCGCTTTTGTTTAAACTGCCTTTCTCCGGAAAATGATTAAGGAATATATCAGTTCTACGAAATCGAGCGTGGTACAACTGATTCAGTTGTGTTTTATGCCTGGTGTAGCAGATGAAAACTTCACTGCATTTTGTAATTAATTTTATTCTGTAGAGCTGATAAGGTACACATGACCGTGTTATTGTCTTTCCCAGAAGCAGAACTACTTCTTTTCCCGAGCATGCTATTATGATATTCGAAGAATCAGCAAATGATTTCAAACCGATGCTCGCGCGCTATTTTGGGACTGGATGCGGCAGACTAGTCATCATAGTTGGCTGTCAGGTCTTCTATTTCATCTCCTTCTAGGTGCCCAAAGTTGCTATGAACCCAGTTCCTCCAGCATCGAGGGACACCTCATTAGCATACCTGAAGTGTTCCCTTTCTCACGCGGTCTAGGGGTACCGCCCATGGCCAGCTCCAGTCCAACAATGATCCTGATTACGGGGCGCCAGACCTCATCCCTGGGGCTTCTCCTTTTCAGGTCTGATCTTCGACGACCGAACTCGTGCCCTAGAAGGCGTCCTGGAGGCAGCCATCCACCAGTTCAACACAGAGTCCAGAAGCTTCCACCTCGACGCCAAGAGCCTCAAAGTCAATTTGGCAGACAGCTTCAGCGTCACCCAGGCCGGTAGGTGTGCTGGGGAAGTCCCACGGGACGAGGCCAAAGGTCGGGGCGTGATGTCGGTGGTGGGATCTGGCCCGAAACCCGAATCCAACTCTCGGCAACACGTCGATCTCAAGCCCCCGTCCTCTCAACATTAAACGGACAAGCTTTTATGAATCTCTGAAGGCTTTTACCTGCGCCTGTAAATGGTGTGAATATTTCTTGACAAGAATCGGTTTTTACTTTGCTTTCTTTGCTTTTTGTGAACTCCCCATCCGGCTTTTGGAGATGCTCGGGGATGGAAGAAGCGGAGCAATGATCCCGTCGGTGTCGAGGGAGGAAAGTCCTCTCACGCAAAAAATACTTTCCAATGTTTGGATTTTGCTGCAAACGTCCCCGAGGATTCTTTCCCTGCACCGGTCTTTCTTTCTTCTCAATCCCAACCTGATATCTCGGGCACCCGCGTTTTCCTTTCGAGTTGATGCATTTGCTCATCGGGCCACGACGTGCCGCCAGGGCTTTTATTGACTAAGTGTCTTGGAACACAGCCCGGGGAGTGATGCATCCGAGTGCGTCTGTCACCGTACTCACGGCCGTTTCCAGGCCCGGAGTAATGGACCAGCTGTGCGTGTGGCCTCGCATGCTTAAGAGCTGGAGATATTGGAACCGTGCTTTGTTTATTCCTATTATTATGTCCAGGCTTATGTCCCTACTTGAAAAAAAGTGAAGTTCAAAAGGGCACGCAGATATGAACGAGGTGCATTAAAGAATATGTTCACTTGATATTTAAAGCTGTATTTGTGGAATTAAATAGCATTGGGATGCTAAAAGAGAATATTACACATTCTGAGCAAAGAAAATATACTAAAAGTTATGTTTACATGTACAGTGTATATATGTACACTATAAAATGAAACTAAATAAGAAGTAGGGGATAGGCTTGACTTTTTGTCATTTCCACAAGAAAACTGTCTTCAAGGTTTAGAACTTGCTGGAGGCGAGTTCATCTTCCCCTCTATTTGCAGTCACAGGATATTGACCAAGCAAGCTGATGTATGAGACTCACTATGTGCACATCGTTTGAAGCCCTCAGTGCGCGATGGACTTTCGGGTCAATACCTCCATCATGCATTGGCCTTTTGGAGTGAAATATGGCACGTATAACCAAGACATCCCACGTTGATATCCTCTAGGCGTCCTTTGAGACCTTCGAAATCTGCACTGACTTTGTCCTTGCTGTTTCGGCAAGACTCGGTTCATGCCGGAATGGCATAGGAGGCCTTAAGGTGGAGGGAGGCTTGGAATCCGTGGTCTGCAGTCGTTCTCGAAGCGCCCATTTCAGGACAATTAAAGGTCCGTGTGGGGTCGTTAGGCGTCGTCTCAGACCAAACGGTGGAGCCATTGGACGCTGGAAGATGTGCCGGATGGCCGCCTGGGTGGCAGGAGTCCCGAGCTGGGCGCTCCGGAGCAAAGCCAGCGGCCAAAATGGACATTCAGCTACCTCGTAAACTTCGAGGCACTCAACGAGGGGCGCGATCTGCTCGACACCAATGTTAGTTTAATTAGCGTTATTCAAAGGTTTGTTAAAGATGCTCTTTTTCTTGACCAAAATAGTGACGCACGATAGTGTTGAAGACAGTGGTAGAGCGACCTTCGTGCACTGATACAGAGTATGTCTGAATGGGCGACATACATGTTGCATGGCCATTTAGGCAGGGGACATACAAACGCGTCATCTCAGCACACAAGGTGTGATTTGCACCATAACATTCGATTTCGGTGTAAACGATATGAAAGATATGAATCACTGCACCGTTGCTTTGGGATAGAAATGTTTATTCCAAAACGATTGTATAGGTATACTAGTAATATACATCTCAGTAGCAACAACTTTTAGGATCCACACAAGTATTCCGAAATCGTTCCCACGACATCAAACTTTTCCAAACTTCGAATCATAATAGGGAGAGTAAAGCATTGCATACCACGAATCTGTAGACACATTTGTCTTGGAAAAAAGGTTGTGCCTACAAGCATCCTTGACTAGTTTTTACTTTTTGAGCGCGCTGCCGGCCTTCAAGGCAGAGAGCACTGGAAACAACTGATCTCACGTGGAAGCACGCCTTTGAATAAAAACGATAGTGTGGCTTGGTCTCACAGAAATGCTGAAAAGTGCAGTTTTTCAAGCGAGTTACGGCATCAACATGGCGACCACTGCGGCAGACGTACGTAGATCTGACCATTTTCATCCAGCGAATTTGCCTTTCAAAGGATATTTCACTTCCTCATCTGCAATGAACACGTTACATTGTGACATGGAAATACACTGCCCTGAAGCGGCCTAGATAGCGCCACTGTATTCACAAAGGCGCCAAGACACTTGAGGAAAACAGGACCGCTGCAGCTCAGCAAAGTAGACAGGCATAGAAAAGTCGTGCCACCAGCCCCTAATTAAGAAAACGCTTCGCTCGTTTCCTGCTCATGGTGTCACCGCACATCTCTTGGACAGGTCGACCTAACCAGCCATTATTAAGAAAGTGGTCTTTCTCAATGCGATGGACGAACAGCAACAAAAACAGTGTGGTATGGAAATATAGTTAACCTTGTAACATCCGCTAACCGAAAAACAGGGCAAGCATGGTGAGCACTACATCGTGTAGCCACGACAGTGTAGATAACAAGTCTGCCATCGGTTTTGTGATATCTGCTCAAGACCCCTTGTTTACAGTTTATCACAAGTTGAGCTGTTATTACCAAACCCAGTGTTGTGCGACCTTCCAATATTAAGAGGCTGGTGGATCTGTACCTTGAGGTTCAGAGTAATACAGATACAAATACATTACGGTAGTGGATGGGTAAGGAATGAAACATGCTACAATAAAAACCGCTGGCGCTGAGCCTCCAGGTTTTGGCATTATTATTATTTTTTAATCGGGTTCGAACCCGCAACCTCTCGAGAAAAGAGGGGGAAAAAACACACACACACATACAAACACAAAAAACCAGGTCGGGTTGAAACCCACAACCTCTCGAAAAAAGAGAGAGAAAAAAAGTTTCAGCGCAGAATCGAACCTGATCATGCATGACCAAGAGCCCAACGCTCTACCAGCTGAGCCATTAGAGAATTGATATGGCAGAGAATGTGTAAAGCATTTATAACGTTCTTTTCCGTGGCCACACAAGCAGCTAAATCTCAACCGGCTGAATAAAAGCAAAGGAGTCTGTGCGGGGGTGAGTCTCAGATCTGCATTAGAAATTGAACATTACTGCTCATTGCTCCTGCAAGGCTGGGTAAGTGTT
>JAWQFJ010009051.1:0-41169 GCA_034096865.1 Theodoxus fluviatilis | reverse complement strand
AATAAGCTTTCTGGTGGTGTAAGGTTTATTTCTGTAGCTTAATTCTAAGTTGAGTAAAACTGTTTTAAAGTCGACATATGTATGAACCGCCATTTTGAGAAATCGCCGTTTAAAGACAAACAACTGGGTATGCACAAAAACTCCTTAGCAACAGGGGTTTAAACTTCTCCAAAGTCAATGAAACTTGGCAGTTATGTTGGCCATATATCTCTAAATAAATTTAAGTGCAAACTACTATGCTGGATACCTACATTTTTGTTACAACAGCCTTTAAAAAGTACCATGTTTTGGCGTTCAAACCAAAAAATCGCGACAGAAATGACTTAAAAAAACAATCATGGAAACAACTCTAATGGTTTCATGTACTAAACTGTTGTTGAAAACAATCATAAAATATGATTATGATCTAGTATGGCATGATTAATAATAATAATAACAACAAATTGAACAATAATTATTAATGATTTAAAAATGTTTGTTTTAAACCAAACAAACAAACGAGCAAAACATGGATTCCATGCAACATGTTCACCAACATTTGAACATTCAAATTCACTTGCCTGGAAAGCATGGAGATGCAGCTGCAGGCTTATGTTGAGGAAAATCATTTGAAGCAGAAGGATATATCCATTGTGGAATATAAATAATCCAGATTGCGGCGATAAATCACCACACCAAAGCACAACATGTCTAAGCCGGACAGGCAGTGTCTCAAATCCACAGTTTTCAAATCCACAATTTTCACTTTTAAGTCCAGAGAATAATAATTATTATTAGCATTATAATTGTTTACACTGAAATAATAATTCACACCTTTGTATTCAATTGTTTGTTTGTTTGTGTTTTTTGTGTTCTTTCTTCAAACATCGGGGTGAGGACACAACACATCTTGTTTGTCTGGAGTGACAAAAGCCCTGATGTTCTGAAACAAATACAGTTTCCTTTCCCTGGACAAACCAGGTGGTGGGATGACAGGAGGAAGAGCATCCCTGAGAGTTCTCACAGCGCGGACATCCGTCAACATCCTGAACTCCGTTTCATCATCACCAAGAGATTCTCGGAAGAAAACACTGCCTGGCACTTCTGACGAGAATCGGAAATGGCCAACCTTCTTCATTCCTGGAAGCGGTCGGAAGAACGGAGAGAGGAAGGCCTGCCAGTTGTATGACGTGACATGAATTTGTCCGTTTTCGGTGGTAACCAGCTGAGGAACATTCACTTTCTTCACCGAAGTGCTCCGTCGAACTGCATCACACAAATCGTCAAGGCAGTGAACCTCCGACTTCCTGAAACATTTTTTGAGGAGGCCAAAACACCAGTCAGGTGAGAATTTGGTGTGGCCAGGAGGCATGAAATTGATGGTGACTGTTTGATGCTGGCCCGTCATTACTCGCCAAGCGAAGTACCAGAGCACAAACTTATTCTTATTCTGGCCAGCACAATTATCACAGTGCAGGTCAGCATGCGACTCCCCAAGGCCATAGTTTCCGAAGAAATGATGAAGGTAGGAGATGACAGCGTTTGACCCCTTAGTTGTTGAAGCCCCTTCATCGATCAAATAATTGATTTGCTGTGGGAGGCCTTCACAGTTTACACCAAATATGCCTACTTTTCTGGGAGTCATGAAGTAGATAGGGCCTGGCTGGTAGGGACTGTGAGGAATATGCACCTGTTGGGCAAAGTCAAATGAGTAGTGCATGGTGATGTCCCTGCTGCACGGCTGATTGGGGCCCAGACTTGTCACTCTTTGTTCAGCAACCACTTCCTTACTGACTGCAGTCTGCCTGCGATAAAGTAATCTTTCCTCATCGACCTTCTCCAAGTGCTCCATTTGCGTCCGAAGAAGTTCCTGCTTTTCTTCGTCTGTTATGTTAGCTGCCCGAAAAATTCGGTAGTTGTTTTTCTGGCAGACGAAACAGAGGTCGGTCATCGGCTTGGAAACCACAACAAAGGGAAGGAGAGCTGCCCACAGTTTCCGGAAGGTCGACACGCAAACAGAACGATGACCTGTGCAAAGAAAATAAACAGTTATCAGAGAAAGATACATGCATAGAAACAACAGAAAATAGTCAGACAGACAGGCAGAGAGAGAGAGAGAGGGGGGGGGGGGGGTATTACCCCCCAGCATGATGATTTTGTGCTATTAAAATTCCCCTCTAAAAAAGTAAATAGAACACCAATGAAAGTTTATAACTATAAGCTTCTGTTGTTGCTGAGAATGAAAAAAATGTGTCCAATTTTACTGGTGTAGCTGTGCACACCTCTCTCTCTCTCACACACACACACACACACATAATTATGAGATAAAATACAACAATATAGCTACCTTGTTCTTGGCAAGCTGCTTGGAAAAGCTCATGAACTCGTCCTTTCGTGGTGGAAGATGGCAGTAAAAGGATGTCGTCTCTGTTGAAGCCAGGAACACGACCAGGGAGTGACACAGCGTGGTCTTCCGCGTAGTTTTGAATGAATCTAAAGACTCTGTTGGTGTCGTCATGGGTCAGCGATTTCGTGTTGTTTTTTCTGCCCCCTCGTTTACTTTGCCGAGGACAGGGACCACCTTGCTCCTTGAAATGGGCCATTAGGTTTCTCAACCTCTTGTCTCCAACACTGCAAAACATTGCACAATTTTTTTTAAACAAGCACACATACACTCTGAAGGGACAAACAGGACAAAACATTCAATATTATAACACCGTTCTTCACAAACAATATAGGGGCTCTTACGACCAGGCGCCCTTGAACTAAATATCATCATCATCATTAACCAGTACACCCAGTGGTGTATGTGTAGGGCAGCAACTGAACTAAATATAACACTACCAGAACATAACTCACCCAGTAAGAAACATGAATGTAGTTTTGCAGACAAGTCGATTCAGGATTGTGTAGGTGACCCTCGTCTTCTCGCGTTCCTTCTTCTGAGCTCCCTTCTTGCTGCTTTCAGTGTAGGGGCCCTGTGCCATGTTGGCACTAAAAACCCCCATGACAATCATGTCCACTTCATCTGAAAACAAAGATAAAACTATCAAAATGGTACACAGTTTAACATCATTATAATAAATGCTCACAAAATCACAAATTAGAATCACATTTTGCTTTCCAAATACATACTCTTTTCATTGCAGTGAATAGCAGCATTTTACAACCATCGTGAGGTGATGTGTAAATATTAGTAGTGACTTGCATACAAAATATTAATCAAACAAAAAATATACATCATCAGCATAATGCACTGGATTATCATTAATTCTGCCACTCTATTCATTAAAAAAGAAATTTAATATCAAGAGAAAAAAGAACATGCACATTGCTAATTCATGCCATGACCAAATAAAAAATTAAACTCCTGAGCTGTAAGACATTGATCTCACCTTTTGTCATACCATAGAGATTCAGTTGAAAATCCACCACCTCCTGATGAGTGAACTGGGCAATGCACCCCCTTCTCTCCTCTGGGCACACATCACATTCGGCCGCAACTTTGATTTGTTTGCACTTGCATGCAAATTGTTCAACTGCTTCGACAGTTGGAAACGCAAAATTTCCAGCAAGGTTGTGGAATTCTTCACAAGAACTGTGAGCTTCTCCGGTAACTGTCACTACCTCCTCGTGAATTAGTGGTGCTGCATCGTCTTCAGCGTCGCTTTCTTTCTCCGACTCGGTGTCAAAATCGCCGGCGTTGCAGTCCGTTTCCTCATCAGAGTCACTTTCATCTTTGGCTGGATCTTCAATGAAGTACTCTTCGATGAGACTCTGAAGCTCGATTTGATCTTCACCAGACAAATTTGCGGCATTGCTTTGATTTAGAAGTGAAGCAAGACGTTTTTGCTTTCGTTCAGCCATGTTTTTCGTCCACACATCGACACAGAGCATGGAAGAGTAACTTCCCCTGGTGCGTTTCAGCCAATCGTAAGAGGCGTCTTTTCAGGTATCCAAGGGGAAAATGCGTAGCTTGCTCTGATTGGTTTAAATGTCAGCTTCTGTTTACCATATTTGGAAGGCTTACACCTCCACGCTTCCCGCGGAAGGTTTCTATGAATGAAATGACGTCACAGAGCCAACGCTGAACTTTCCATCGGTATGCGCCATGCAGGGCTTTGTTTGAGGGAGTGTGCGGTCACGTAGCGTCAAAATTCGGGAACTGTAGCTTATAATTGGACATAATTACAGCCTTTAATGTCATTTTGTATCAATAAAATGATCGAATCTGACTATAATACTTATGTATATTATAGAAATGGGTCTATAGATGCTAAAAATGGAGATATCCCAAAATAGCCAAAAATTAGGTCAACCTGCGCTGCTCGCCTTAGAGCCGGTTCGCTGCAGCGACTTTGTGTACCCTTCGTCAGAGCGCATCACATATATGAATTTGTTGAAAACTTACCAAATACAGATTAATCCGACATTCGCGCCTTCTTGATCGACATCTGAAGGAGTACTGCATTCTTTTGCTGATCCTTCTCCAAGTTATGCAGACCACTCAGAAGCACATTTGCCAGGTGTCGTCGGAGCTTTTCACATGTGTTCAAGTTAGTGTAGTCCTCCATCACCTGCAGAATCATCATTAGTCTCCTGCAGCAGCAAGCCCTGTACCTGGCCTTTTTGACAAAAGCCTGCCCACACTGCACAAGGTCAAAGGTGGTTTGATGGGGGGTTTTGAGAGAGCCTCGAGAAACTTCTCTGATGAAGGCGCTGACATCAGTGGGTACCAGTTCATCCTCCTCGTTGAAGTTTAGGTGTTCCTCGCACTTCTTCTCTAGCCACCCTGCCACATAGGCTGCACTGCTCTGCTCCTGGATGGAGAGTGAAGTTCAGTGCAGTCCTCAATGAAGGCAGCGTCCTCAGCATCGATGGCAGTGGCAACACAGGTGTGGGGCGTGGTCTCCACAGTGACTTCCATGGTCTCCAGGTAGGAAGCTGCATACCTGGCGAGGCGTTTTTTGCAGGCAGCCAGGACATCCCCAGCAGTCATGAAAGCATTCGCACCTGTCGATTGCCTGTATACGGAGAATTCGCCCTCAATCCTGTCACTCTGAAGCTCCCGAAGGAGTACATACTGGAAGCCAGCATGGGTCAGCAGGTGTGAACAAATGGAGGCCAGGCCTTGCATAGTCTGCACAAGGGGTTTCTTCGTGTCATGGGTGACACACTGCTCTCTGCTTTTCCCATGACCAGAAGGGGCTCGCTGAAAGATCTGGTGATAGTTGGACAGGTTGGTGGAGATGAGGTCCTGAACGCGCCGGTTTGAGTCATTCAGCCTCGCATCTTGTCCTTTCCTTGACACATTCACAACATTCCACCAGTTGAGAACAAATTGCACAAAATCAGCTGTATCGCCACACTTCTGGAGCCTGAGGGCAGCTTCAACTTTCTCATTGAAAACTTTCAACACATGCTGGACGTTCTGCAATTGAAGCTTTGACGGTCGAACAGCAGCCTCTGTCACACATCAAACCAGTTTAACACAAATTCCAAACAACAAGTCCCCTCCACACTTGGGACAAAAATCATGAAAGGAAGATGAACAAGGGAGGCAACTCGGGCAAAAATCCACGGGAATTCCCAGGAAGATTTATCTCCCCTTACCGGTTTCCTGCACTCTTTTCCAGGACACGGATGACTTTGTTGGTGGAAAAGCCCATGTCCACCATGGTCTTGACCATGGGTCCGTTTAGAAGCATTATAATATCGTGAAGCTCCTCATGCCGCAGCTCTCCCGATGCTGGTGCCCCTGTTGAAACAGTGCAAGGGAGAGTAAGAGACTGCTGTCATCCAGACAAACTCACCTGCATCTTCTGTGATTCCACTTCCACCAGCTAAACTTTCTCAACAGGAAAATTACTTTCACTGTATACAACAAGTACGTGTGTACCTTGCTTTGTGTTCTGTGTTCGTTCTCTATAAAACTAATGACAAAAATCTGATTTGTAACATTACAGCAACTATCATTTGTTATCAGTTTCGGGGGGGGGGGGTGATGACAAAAAAAAAAAGATAAAGGGAAATGCACAAATCTGGATAATTGAAAAGTGGTATCAACCTAATGGACTGCAGAAAACTCACACAACCAAGATATATACAGCCAACACTCACACAACCAAGATATATACAGCCAACATTCACACAGAACAGTTGATAAACATAAGGAAGATTCAATGTTTGCAAGCAAGGTACCCACATCCCTCAATGGCAAAAGAAAAACTCTACATACTCTGCCTGTATAGAGTAAAGAATGGTAAGCCATTGATCTTAACAGTGATTTTCTGAGCCATGGCACAGCTTCAGTGACAGCAGACAGGCAGGGAGGGAGGGAGAAAGGGAGGGAAAGAGAAGAACTGCATTAGGCAAGTTCACTGACCGCTGACAACAAGTTAGGTCCCCACACTGAATGAGTACTCAACACTCCAGGTGTAGATGAGGGGGGGGGGGGGGGGGGGGGGGGGGGAGAGGATATGAATGAGTCAACACTCCAGGTGTAGATAGGGGGAGAGAGAGAGGGTATGAACGAGTACAGTAGAACCTGCGAATAGCACCACCCCTAGGGACCAAACAAAAAGTGGTGCTATTCCGAGGTATGGTGCTATTTGGAGGTTCAACAATTCTCATGGTCAAGGACACATTTCGAAGCACTCACATGAAAATGTGGATACATGTAGTACATGTACATGTATAGAAAAAGAAATGAGAAAATAAATAGAAAGGGACACAGAACAATTGTTAAAATCATTCATTATTTTATTTTATACACACTTCAGTGAAGTTACAAATAGTTTGGCAAAAAGACTATGGAGATCTGCATTAGATGGGTAAGAAAAAGTCACTGATGGTCTTCTGGGTGGCTTTGGATTTTTCCTTGATACGGATATCTTCCACAGAACTCTTCAGTTTCATGGCTTGTTCCACCACATCATTGTCCCCCTTCACAGTGTCAGTAGAGCTTCACGTTCGAGCCTTGGAAGACATGATGATGGGCTCTGGCTCTTCCTCCTCAGGCTCTGATTCAGCATGATCTGCAGGGTTGTCAGTGGTGAAGGTGAAGGCAGGCTCTGTCGACACAGTAGCAACAGCATCATCCATCTGGACGAAGTGCTCCCAGGTGTGACCACCCAACAGCTGGTGGTACGGCTCCTCCAAAGAAGGAATGGGCTCCTCCTCAATGGTGCTCCTGCTGGTGGAATCAATCAACCACAGTGGGCAAAGCACTTTGCACATGTTGACGGTTTCACAGAGCACCAGGCATTGCTCAGCCACCTCACAGCATCAAGCAGAGTGATCGACTTAGCCAGCTGCGAGGCTGTGCTGACTTCATCCATCTCCACCAAGAGATGACGAAGCATACTTTTGCGGTACAGGGCCTTCACCTGAGCGATGATCCCTCCATCAAGTGGCTGAAGCTTGCTTGTCGTGTTTGGAGGCAAAAAAGTCAGCTTGATGTTTGAGAGCTCAATGTTGGGGTGGGCTGCACAGTTGTCAAGCAGAAGCAAGATGTGACGACCCTGTGCTTTCATTCTGTTGTTGAGTTTCTTCAGCCAGGACGAGAAGATTGCTGCTGTCATCCAAGATTTTCTATTCCACTGATAGTCTACCGGTAGACTGCTTTTTTGGATGTGTTTGAAGCAGCGAGGGTTTTCGGATTTTCCAATCAGGAGGGGTTTCAACTTTTCCCCTGTGGCAGAGCAAGCCAGCAGGACAGTCATTCTCTCCTTGGCTGTTTTGATTCCCTTCTTGTCGTCATTCTTGTGCACCAAGGAGATCGTGGGGAGGCTCCTGTAGTACAGGCCAGTTTCGTCAGCATTGAACACATCCTTCAATGAGTATCCAGAACATATGTCAGGAAGACGCTTGGCCCAGTCGTCAACAGCACTTTGAGGGACCTCGGCTGACTCTCCTGGAAAAACACACACGCACAAATATTAAAAAAAATGCAAACCTAAGATATCATCTCCATGGAATCTTGTGGACAATTAATCATCAAATCGAATAAGAATTCCTTCACTCAGATTTCATGTTTATGATATACGTTTCATTAAACAATTGTAAATTTTTTATATAAAAACTTACCACAAAGCACAGCAGCTGAGACGTTGTAACTCTTCTTCCAAGAACCCAACCATCCATTGGATGCTGAAAAGTCATCCAGCGAAAGGTCCATGGCCAGCGCCAGTGCCTTTTCCTGTGAGAACACAAAAACAAATCTGTATTAAAAAACATTTAACACACACAACAAACAAACAAAAAAGCGAGAGTCTGCATCACAAACTGTCAGACAGAATTTCCACGAAGGCGTGAAAATCAGTAAGCCTAGGCTACACAAACCATATCCGCCTTTGCCCAAACTGACAGAATTTCCGGGCAGCAAAATGTAGGCCTACAGCTAGCGCTTTCAGAATTCATTGTTACGATGTCTCTGAGCTAAAGCAATGTTTACATTTTATTTTCAACATCAAATTCAGAATTTGAAAACGTATGCTTACCTGGATTAGTTTCCCGGAAATTGGCAGGTTTCGCGCTCGCATTTCACTGAACCAATGCCACACATCAGCGCTAGACAGTTCTTGCTCTGCAACTTTCATTGTGTTCTTTGCCACTTCCTTTGTGGCAGCAGCAATCTTGTCTCTCTGCTTTGCAAAGGTCTGAGCATTAACTGGTGGAGGCATGTTCATATTTTGGAGGAGCCTCTTCCGATAGTGACATCCAATGCTGAATGTTGCAGCTGCAAAGCGAAGATTAGTGTCCTCAGCACTGGACTTCAGAACAGACACATTTTCACAAATGTCACATGTGAAAGTCACAGTGGTGGAAACCCCCTGTCTTGCTTCAGAAACAGTGCATGCAGTGTTCTTGCATTCTTTACATGGGAGATCTTTGATGAAGTCTACTAGTAAAGTAATATCCATCAGTCTATACCCATACAGTTCATCTCCAGGAGGCCTACCCACTGCAGATGTAGAGGCTGCCTCACCAAGTTTCTGGGATGAAGCGCCCACACAGCACACCTGTTTGGGCCCATATAGGGCCCAGATTGGGAAGCCCGATAGGGCCCTGATAGGGGTGATCAGATTGGGCCCGAATAGGGCGGTGCAAATGCAGCCCAATTGGGGCCCGATTGGGCAAAGTTATGGCAATGTGTGGGCCGGCCCAACTTTCCCCCCGTCTGGCCCAAGCTTAGCCCAATCTTTGCCAGATGTGGCCCTGTTATGGCCCACGTTGGGTTGCGATCAGGATTTGGCTGGGCCACCCCAATCTTTGCCAGATGTGGCCCTGTTATGGCTCAAGTTGGGCTGCCATCAGGATTTGGCTGGGCCACCCCAATCTTTGCCAGATGTGGCCCTGTTATGGCTCACGTTGGGCTGCCAGTCAGGATTTGGCTGGGCCACCCCATGCATGCTTTGCCACATATGCTGAATTACCGAATAAATTCATGTAAGACAGAAAAATACAACAGAACCAGAATAGGTAATTTCAATAATTTATTAACCCTGCGTGTGTCAGACCACTTTTCTGGAATGTCAGTTTTTTTTCTGCATTAACGGGTCACATTAAAAATGATATTTTAACAGGAGAAGGAATAAAGGCAGCCCTTATAAACCATATATGTCAAGAAAGCTCTAAGAATGAGCTACATATTTCTTGCAATAATTTTGATGATAACAGAAACAGCAATGAGAAACTGATGGAAAAGTACAACACTCAGGAAATGAATGAAAATAATTTCTTACTATTCACTCCTCTCGGAAAATTTTGCCAAGCAATAAAAGAAGTAAAACTCACATGAGATTTAGGGAAATTATTTCCCACCACAAAAATAACAAGTAAATCAACATAATTTGGCCACAATAGATTTTGCAAAGATTATAAGTAAATAGGTGCAAATGCAGCACAGAACTCATGCTGGTGGTACTCCACTCCAAGACTCTACACAACTCTATTTTAAAAAACCCACCACACATCCAAACTATATAGAATTGTGAAATGTGATGAATAGAAATTATCAGACACTTTCCATGAATGTGGAGAAGCATCCAAGGAATAAAAAGAAAATACATTGAAAAATCAGCATGCATGCCCCTTTTTACTACTGAAAAAAAGTATATCAGAAACACCTTGTTGCACATCTATTCTAGTCTTAATTCTGTAAATTCTGAGGCAAAACATCTACAGAGCGAGGATTTTCATATCTTCTCATATATAATAATAATAATAAAAACCGCTGGTGCTGAACCTCCAGGTTTGGTATTAAAACAACAACACACAAAAAAAGATCGGGTTCGAACTCGCAACCTCTCGAGAAAAGGGGGGGCGGGGGGGGGGGGGGAATTGTATTGTAGATGTCTTCTGCTTGCTGGTGTCCCAGTTTTGTTCTCTTCTTTTCCGTCCCATGAGCAATGGTGGTGGATCTTGCAGGAGGTGGGTCCTGTCTCAGAAACCTTGCGATCTGTCGTAGTAAGACTGCAGTTCCTCTCTCGTTGATGTGCCTGTCATTTGATAACAAACAAGAGTCTATGGTTCCATCTGCAGCCCAAAACCGCAGCTCATGAAGAAGAGTTATATTTTTCTTTTTGCAGATCTCTAGGAGGTGTTTGTTCAGAGAGGAGGTCATCTGGACTGTGTTCATTCTTCTGGGTATGATTGCAGTGAGTGCTATTGCAGCTTCAGGGAACACCCGAAGAATTAGAGGGGTTAGCTTCTCATAGTCCTTTATTGATGAGTCGATGTTACTGGGGCTTTCGCTTGGTGCAGTGTGCACCACCACACTAGCCACATCATCTCAAGGGTGACACAAGCCAAGGGCACCAATCAAGTCTTTGACTGTGGATCCATGGAGGGTGCGAATGTGAGTAGCACCAGTTGGATCTAGTCGTCACATTTGTCTTTAATATTAGTCCTTATTTAGTGTCAATGTGTAAACAACCACCACTTTCACAGATATATGACTGATTTTACTACATGTATAAAGTTAAATCAACATACACATTTGGAAGAAAGTCAAACACCAACCTTTCTTGATCCTCCTCCATGGCAAACCCTTCATCTGTTAGCTCTGTCGTGTTCTGCTGGTTCCATTCAAAGCGACCTCTCCACGCTGAATGTTGCAAAAGAGAAACAAATGCTTCAATAGTAGTGGTACAAATAGAACCTTGTAAAAATCTAGTATCACACAAACTCTTGATACTCTCCCCCCATACCCCCCCCCCCCCCCCCCCCCCCCCCCCCCTCCACACACACACACACAGTGTGAACAATGCCTCACTGTACATGCCCATGCCATGAAGTGATGAACACAAAGGAGGAAAACAAATGTTAGCATTAATGCCAGTTTTTCAATTTCATTCCTTAGAATACACCTATCAAATTAATCAAAAGTTGAAACAACACCAGCTTGAATACAAGAACTCTCAACAGTAATTCACATATCTCACTCTCAGTACTAAACTTCATGTCTGACTCTATAAGGCGTACTCCTGAAAAGCTGAAGTATGCATAACATCCAGCATGCACTTTAAAGATCCCGACACTCATGTCTTAGGCGGGTGAGTGCAGGTTACAGAAACACACCCAGCAAACACCCGAGTACCTGTGGAATTAGTTACCCTGTACAAGGATTACCACAGTAATATGACAAGACAAGAAGAAAAAGATGAAGAAGATCAAGAAGAAGAAGTGTGCATATAGGCCAACCAGAGCATTCTTTGTTGCTGCCTCTCATCCGAATTTTGTTCAGTACAACGCTGAGACTGGTGTCACATTCCATCTGTCTGTCTTTATTGGCATAACACCGTAAAAACTGAAAAATGAATGTTTTTTTCATCTAATTTATCTTCTCTGCAGTCTCCTTCAGTAAACTGAGTCGTGACGTAACATCCATGCGGCGTGAAATCAAATCATCACAGTTTACACTCTCTTGTTGTAGTTGTTTATCAGTGTCAGTAAGAAAGTCTAGCAGACGACGCTGTTCAGAATGAAAGTCGTGAAGAAGTAGTTCTTTCTTGTAACTTCTTCCCTTTTCTGTCATTTTAGGTTCCCTTGTAGAAAGTCTGATATTTTCTGAGCCTTCTTGTCCTTCATTCATATCAAGTGGATTCAGATTCTCCTTTTCCATTTTCTTTCCGTCTCGCTTTTGTTTTTCTAAGTCGATGTTTTCTACTCTGGAAGCGAGTTTTTACTGTCGCTGCCTCTCATCCGAATTTTGTTCAGTACAACGCTGAGACTGGTGTCACATTCCATCCGTCCGTCTTTATTGGAATAACACCGTAAAAACTGAAAAATGAACAAAATGAGACCATAAGAAACTCTTGACGAATTCAAGTTCACAAGCAAAAAATGTTCGAGCAGTAACATCACAGGGAAAAACAACGGCTAATTTGAACAAACATACCTCGTTGTCCAACTGAAACTTGTTAAAGAGGCAGGAAGTTTATCAGGGAGCGACCCCAGTGTGTTCTTCTCAAAATCTCTTGCTTGAATCATAACTCACTGTGACGTGATGTCATTTAGCGACGCAGATGCAACCCAAATATCCAGCACGTTAGACCAAAATAAGATGTTGTCGTGCTACAGCTCTCTTCTAGGGCCCAATCCGGGGCGCGTGACTTGGGGCGTTGCTCGCATCGGGCGGCCATTCCCCATTTGGTGAACGAACGCGTGCCTCCCTGCTGCATCGGCAATCTTCCGTGCACGGCCAGCGGATTCAACGCGTAAGAAGAGGAAAAATAATTCCCATCAAAGGGAGGGAATTCACCATACACAAATGATACAAAGGTTAACTGCCCAAAACGGCAGTTACGCTCGTACTCAAGGAGACTACATTTGTACAAACAATTAACTGCCCTTGGGGTAGTTACATTCTTGGTGTGCTGAGTGTACTGCAACATGATTTTATACAATGGCCAGAGCACCTTAACTTTACTTACCACAGTGGTTCTGTGGGTTTCCACTGTTCTCTTTGTCAGTTTCGTCCAGTTCCTCTGTGAAAGAATCAACACATTATCAGTTTCAATTACATTGCGTAAGCATGTTACAGTGTTAACAACTGATAAAAGGGTGAATAATATCCTTCACCAACAGAACAATGAAAAGAGAAGTACTATTTGTTCTCACCTTCATCCTCTCTGATTCCATGGATCAGATTTGATCTGGTCCCGATGATTTGTAGCAAAGTCTCCTCTGCAGCATGGGCTTCTTGGGGCTCACAGATCCAGAGGCTTGGGGAGCTGCTGAAGTGGAGGGCTTGACAAGGCCCTTGTGGGGAGCAGTCCCCTGAGGCCTCTCGAAGGTCCCATCGCCAGTCTTCTGAGACTTCGCTGTCTCTTTATGAGTTCGTTCTTCATTGATTTGAATTTTTCCCGGACTTCATTCCATGTTCGGTTCTCAACCCCCAAAGCTGTTACTTTCTCTGCGATGTCTACCCACCTCTTATCCATTGAGAATGGTGTTGGGAGCCCTCTGCTGAAATGCTGTGGAACAGGATGGCCCATGTGTCATCTTGCATTTTCTGAATGTTGCCAGGGTTGTTGATGATGGCATTCCTGTAGTAGCCTTCCCATCTCAGCATTCTTGGCTTGGACAGTCTGCCTCTCCCCTTCATCTGCACACCGAGGGATTTCTGCTCTGCAGCAAGCCTCTCAAGCCCAGCATACATGCGCTTGGCCACATGGTTGATGCATTCTTCCTTGATAATAGGGAATTCTTCCCCATATGGATTCAAGGCTTGCAGGCTTGCAAATGTCTTGCTGTCTCCATCTGACACCATGGTGGTGTAGCGGAATCCATGGGATAGTGATCGGCTCCAGAGCAGCTTGGCTATCTCAGGCTCCATGGCAGGAGATGATCCACCCCAAGATTTGTCACACACTGAGGCATTCATATCATGCCACAGTGCCAACTCCTCACCCTCTAACTTTTTTCCTGTGAGTTCACACTCAGCACAATATTTGCTCAGGATGGCATAGTCAATGATCAGCCCTGTTTCCACCTCTATGATGCAACCCACCCCATAGTTGCTTGTGTAGCCACGCTTGTGCCATGATCCATCATATGACACAGCAATGTTCAGGACATCTTTGTCTTCATTGGAAGAGTCAGCAGTAACTTGGGTCTCTCTGACTGCCTGTCGAGCTTGCTCTAAGGTGGTCTGCAGAGTTCCTTCCATTACACTTCTTCTGATCACTTGCGAATGGTCTTGAAAAGTTTTATGGTGCAATCCACCTTGCACATTGAGAATGGAGCAAACTTTCTGCAACCCCTGAGCTCCCACAGTTACCTCTTTCATTGCAAGGACTGCTCACCTATTCACCTCAAAAGGCATTCTGTGGGTTTCCACTGTTCTCTTTGTCAGTTTCGTCCAGTTCCTCTGTGAAAGAATCAACACATTATCAGTTTCAATTACATTGCGTAAGCATGTTACAATGTTAACAACTGATAAAAGGGTGAATAATATCCTTCACCAACAGAACAATGAAAAGAGAAGTACTATTTGTTCTCACCTTCATCCTCTCTGATTCCATGGATCAGATTTGATCTGGTCCCGATGATTTGTAGCAAAGTCTCCTCTGCAGCATGGGCTTCTTGGGGCTCACAGATCCAGAGGCTTGGGGAGCTGCTGAAGTGGAGGGCTTGACAAGGCCCTTGTGGGGAGCAGTCCCCTGAGGCCTCTCGAAGGTCCCATCGCCAGTCTTCTGAGACTTCGCTGTCTCTTTATGAGTTCGTTCTTCGTTGATTAGAATTTTTCCCGGACTTCATTCCATGTTCGGTTCTCAACCCCCAAAGCTGTTACTTTCTCTGCGATGTCTACCCACCTCTTATCCATTGAGATCTTGCTGTTTAGTTTGCTGAAAAGCCACTGGCCCCCGTCCATCGCCACCTCCTCCACCAACACACGCATTTCGGTTTCACTAAAGTTTTTTGACCTTGCCTTTCTCTCTTTTTTCTACCGAAAGAAAACACAACGTAAACATGGAAATGACAGACAATAAACGTGTGCGCGCATGCGTACATGAGGTCAAGGTCGAATTAATTTTATTTCACATCGTCTGAGTTGACCGAGACCAAGATTTAGCTAACCCTGCGTTATTTCCACTTCGTGAATGGGGATTTAACCTAGCGCCTAACCTCGCAATAGCTAACCCGGGTTTAGAGATAAATCGGGGTTAAAATAACTTGCCATTCTGGATAATAGTTAGCAACAAAGGACAGGTGTAGACAGTCTCTTTCCCTTTGACCTTGTCCAGGAAAGTGAATTTGAACTCCTCGTCAGCGATCTCTGATCTTCGCATAAAAAATGCACTGATCAGTTTCTTCCCCCAACAGCCACCACGCAGAAATCTCCAACAGCTGCACCAGTATCAGCAGGGGGTTGGTCAGCAGGGGGTTGGTCATCAACAGGACTGTTGGCAGGGGGTTGGTCATCAACAGAACTGTTGGCAAGGGGTTGGTCATCAACAGGACTGTTGGCAAGGGGTTGGTCATCAGCAGGACTGTTGGCAGGGGGTTGATCATGAACAGGACCGTCGGCCAGGGGGTGGTCATCATGGACAGGCTGTTGTGCACGGACAGGGCCAGCAGATTTCTGAGTTCTCTTTATCCACGGGCCTACAATATCAAGCTTTTCACAGTCTCCAATGCCAGACTGGCAAGGGGGGCAGGCGCAAGATAACTGACGTGTGAGGAGGGCTTTTTCCTCCACACATTTGACAGCATGAAGGCTGTGTGTGCCTGGAAGTGTAGCGACGCTGTCTCTTGCCCTGTTGATGTCTGCTGATGCCACAAAGAAGAAAGTGCGCAGGTGGTGATGACATCCAGGACCTTCAGGCTGCTTGTTGAGGGGCGATTCAATGCAGTATGCCAAGAGTTCCTGGGGCGAAGAGATGACTGCAGTTCCGGCTTTGATGGCCTTGGTCGCTGAACTCTTGACCACTGCACTCTCACCATCCGAGGGGCCTTTACCATGCCGAGAGCCGAAATAGTGCCTCTCAAATGAACAGGCAAAATCTTTGAGGGAGCAGCTGATATCGTAGAAAGGGCCTTTGGACTTGTATTGAGCTGCACATCATCTGTGAACTGCTCAATATGGGTGACATTGATGTCGCAGACATCCTGCAGGTGGCGGTGCGCCAGCACTTGAAACTGATAAACGGCATAGGGGTCATGAGAGCCATAGCATAGACACTGCTCAAAGAGATGAGGCTGCACACATACTTCCTCCTCTACCTGCCTTCGGCATCAGCCTTGATTAGGTCCATCAAGAGCCGATTTCTCATTTAAGCAGCTCTCTGGGTTGAGAATGATGACGGCGCCAAATCCTGGACCAATGCCATGGCATTCTGGTGAAGGAAACAATGCAAAATTTATCTCACCATTGAGCGTGTGTGGAAGGCTATCATTTAATGCAAATTATTGGTGTTTTAATACACGATCAATGTCTGTTCATTTAAACATTCTCTGTGTAAGAGACCAACTTTTCCCTGTCACTAGATACTGAAAAGACCTTGCAAAATGAGATAAAAACTAAGCAGCACCATGTATTCTATGGGTACTGGTATATTGTCCCAACCTGCATTGGCACACATCTCTCATTGTCACCCTTTGTCACAACTCGGGTGCATGCAATTGGTACCTGCATCACCCCATGATACGTGCAACAATACTGGTGGGTTCACCCATGCTGGACAAATCACATAACACCTCTTTAACTGAAACATATGCATTTTCTTAAAATGGGGTTGAAACTGATTATCATAATGAGGAACACTGGTTAAGTGCAGAGTGAAATTTATGTGTGCTACGTACCAACATGAGAAATGCATCACAGGAATGGGAGTTTTCTTGCTGGGTGCTTGGAATCAGCACTTCCGCCCACGGCCCCTCAAGCTCCCCAACTGCTGTGCTTCTGAGAGCCATGAATGTCCTGAAGGAAAGAGATTGCAGCCAGAAATTAGAATAAACTTAGATTTATTTGTAACTTGGGGGTGGGTGTGGGTGTGGGGGGTTGAGGGCGCGGGTTTAATATTCTTTAGTACACTATAGAAGATGCATTAGTCAAGAAGAATCATCTACCACTTCTTAAGGATTTGTAAGAGGGTGAAAACATCACCACACATGCGCCAAGTCCCCAGGGCTACGTGCAGAGTTTGGGGAAAGGAAGAGAAACCAAGGTCACAGCGTCAAAAAGACTGGTCATGCCATTTACGTTTTATCATGTCTATGGGAGTTGGGGCCTGGAAAACTGCACGTAGGCTCACTAGCTTATGGTGTCTCTTGAAATTGAAAACCCGAGAGATGTCACGTACGCTCTCTGGGCTACACAGGGGCAGGTTAAGTACCTGAGGAACGGCACGTATGCTCTCTGGTCTAAAATAGGGGCTGATTGCCTAGTTAAGATTCTAAAAATAAAGACTTCAGTCTTAAAACACATCTAAAGAAAATATTAAACCAATTAAAGTGAGGGAAGAAGGATCCGTCACAATTGGTCTCCCACTGATGAGGATTGACATACCCCACAATCTCTCCGCTTAGTGTGTCAAAGACAAGATCGGACTTGATCAGCATCTCATCATGCAACAGACAAACAAACCTTTCTTCATCTTTGAAGTCTTTGGAAAGACGCTTCAGTTCAGTGATGGCAGCCTGGCTGAATCTGTCATGTACAGAAATCCATGGTGTTTAATTTGGATGAAATTCTGTACGTGAATACTTGTGTAATCTGTGTTATTCTGCATTTTTGTTATGTACTTGGATTTTTGCGCCTTTCGGCAATGAATTCTGAAGGTTTGGGACAACGTCATGTTTTGGAGAGGGAATGACGTCAACGCAGGTTGCTTTAGAGAAAAAAACGTCACTACTGATCGAGTAGAGGGAGAGATTGAAAAGGTTCGAGGAAGCCGAGGACGTTGGACCAGAGGCCAAGAAAGATGAAGAAGAAGAAGAAGATGATTGACTAAGAAGAAGAGGAGAAGACGATTGATGAAGAGGAAGCAGAAGAAGAGGACAAAGAAGGATAGCAGCACCGTCAGGCTACCATACCGACGCCTGTATCCGAGAAGAAGAAGACGATTGAAGAAGACGGTTGAAGAAGAAGAAGAGAAATAGAGGAAGCAGAAGAAGAGGACGAAGAAGGATAGCAGCACCGTCAGGCCCCAGACCGACGTTCTGTATCCGTGAAGAAGAAGAGAAATAGAAGAAGATTCAAGAAGAAGAGGAAGACGATTGAAGAGGAAGCAGAAGAAGAAGAAGACGATTAAAGAAGAAGAGAAGAAGAAGAAGAGGAGGAAGACGATTGAAGAAGAATATTAGGAAGAAGAAGAGGGAGAAGAGGAGAAGGACGTGGCAGCACCGCCAGGTCATCAGAGAACGACGACTGCATCGGGAGGAGGGG
Source organism: Theodoxus fluviatilis (assembly GCA_034096865.1). NCBI lineage: Eukaryota > Metazoa > Mollusca > Gastropoda > Cycloneritida > Neritidae > Theodoxus > Theodoxus fluviatilis. The sequence goes on along the minus strand of JAWQFJ010009051.1, from coordinate 22,793 downwards.
AAGCAGAAAGACTGACGACGGAGTGGATTGGCAAGATGGACAATGAAACGTTGAGTGTTGACACGAGCAAGGATACAGCTGAAGATCCTCTGCAGGATCTCACCACCAAGGTGAAGACGTTTCATTTTATTCGTATTGTACTGTTCTGAACTTGGAGTACACCGGAGAGAGAGAGAGAGAGAGAGAGACGCTATCCCCTGTGGGTTTTTGTGTGTGTTTGTTGTTCGTCTTGTCCGGCCGTGTCTGTTTTGGTAATGCGATTGAAATCGCCAGAGAATTGTCTGTTTTGGCAGGGCGATTGAAGTCGCCAGAGATTTTGTCTGTTTTGGTAGTGCGATTGAAATCGCCAGAGAATTGTCGGTGTTGGCAGGGCGATTGAAGTCGCCAGAGATTTTGTCTGTTTTGGTAGTGCGATTGAAATCGCCAGAGATTAATTGAACTACAAAGATTCATGTTTTGTATAATTAAATAATTATATTGTTAACAACTGTTTATTTTTCTTTGTCTGAATCTGAGAGAGAAATATAACGGTTGTAACATCAAGCAACCCCAAGACGGTTGTGACATCTGGTGACCCCAAAGACTAGGCTCTAACATATTGGTGACACCGATTTTCTCCAGCGTTCAAAAGCTGTGACAGAATCCATCCCGAGGGTGGTACACATGGGTGTAGTCTCTCAAAGTCTGATACCCAGGCAGTTTTAGAACACCAGAGTTACGCAGTGTGTCATATGCTGCTGGGCTTCTGCTGTGGATCAGGATGGCAAGGCGGATCAGCATGGGGTGCCATTTCATACCCCGCTCTTTTGAGGCAAAAGCTTTTTTTTGCTCTTCCCAGAACCGCTTTGCAAGGGGAATTTCTTCCACAACCTGAGTCAGATTCTCACCAAGAGCTGTGCTGACTTCAATGCTTTGGCCTTCGAGGTTGGCCTTGAACTCATCTAACTGTTTCTGTAGCGACTTTTCTTTCTTTCGTGAGGATTTCAGCTCCTGAGCGAATTTTCTTTTGTCTGCGTTGTGCAGGGAGTCGTACTTGTGAAGGGGTCGTGATGCTGCTGCCACAGTTCTCTGCTGTCTTCTCAGAACAAGCCTCTTGGCATATGCACACTCTACACACAGTGGTGATACCTTGTCTCCTTGTAGCAGAACTTGGCATTTAAGCGAGCGTATGACTGTCTCTCCACTGCTGACATCTCTGGCCTGTCGAAAGTACACTTGAGCTTTGTCAACTGAGCGCAATTCAGCAAATCCTTGCAGGTCTTGATCTTACACTCCAGTGCAGAACTTCCGACTTGCAACTGATTGCAAGAAAGTTTTTACCCTCACTTGTTCAACACTGTCAGCCTTATGAAGTAGTTGACCAGAAATAAATGTCTTGACACTGAAGTCCTCAGAGATCTGCACTTTTATCTTGACTGTGTCCGCATCTATGAGACCAAGAGTTAGGGGGGACTTCTCCAGGATGCACCAGGGGCTGGGTAGACATTGCGTCACATCCTCTTAAACTTCTTTGAATGTCTTGTATGTCACCCTCTCCGGTAACACGCCAGGATCTCGTTTTGTCTGTAACATAAAGTATGGGCACTTATAAGCAATAATGTAAAGATATGTTAATATTTCATTAGGCTAAACAGGATCTGTAACTTTTATTTTTGGAAGATATTTAATGAAATTGGATGCAAATTATTTCAACATGGGAGAACAATTTGTAATTAGCAAATTTGATTATGAGAGGTTTCCACTGTAAATGTAATCTTGTTGCCCATGCACAGCAAGAAAAGAGCAAAGCATCACACTGGATAACCACACGCTTTTCCAGTGACAGTGAAGCTACACAAGGCCCATGCGACATGGTTAGTGTTTGCTTTTGTATGTCTGGACACATTTTTTCTCAGGTTCCCACCTTGTACTCATTGTCCTACTTCTTTTAAAAGAAACGTAGTAATTCTTATTAGTTACCACTAATCGCGAAGTATATTGGTATCAAGCGCATTGCTATTATGCAACCACATGCTATGGCTACAATACTTTCACAAAAATACTTATCCTTCAGACAAACAAAAGGCAAAAACTTACAAAGTTGCGTAGGCCATTGGCTACTTTGGCATACACATAGAGATTTCTCTCCTACTTGTATGATTTCCTGCGTTTATTCTTTGAGCACAGGTGCTCCCCTAAAGTGCGTGCCTCATTACTCCATTCTTAGTCAGTGAGAATTGACTTAGAAGAAGAAACGGATTGAACGAGGTTGGTGAGATTGTTGGTGACTGCACCCGAGTTCCCACTGTTGTCGTCATTGGTTAGAGGTTTTCCTTCGAGAATCAGAGCCTTACATCGCTTACCCTCATCGCGGTCTTGGTTGTTCTGTTGGTTACCTCTTAACAGATCCATACTTAAATGGCACCTGTTCTGCCGTCGTCATTGGTGAGAGGTTTTCCTACTAACACAGAGCCATTCATCGCTTACCACAATCGCGGTCTTGGTTGTATTGTAGGTTGCCTCTTAACAGATCCATACCTAAATGGTATCTGTTCTGCCGTCATAATCGGTACTCGTCATCAGGTTCGTGGGTATCGTCCCACAAGGTGTAATTACACCTCTTTTCTCGTCATCAGTTTCGTGGGAATATTCCCACGAGGTGTGTGTGGCCATACCTCAATGTCGTCATCGGTCCTTTCTCCCTGTGCCTCTCTAAATCTATGACTTCTTTTTCTTTCGGAACCCCCCACAGAATGCCGTCATGAGATTTACCGTTGCACCTATCACACGGATGGTCAACGCTTTTTGGAGGGATGGAGTGTGTAGTCCTAGGCACTGAAACACCATGTTATTCTCTTGTATCCAACCCCCTCTTGCCTCTATTGGTAACCCATAGATGTGTATCTCTTTACCTGGGTGGATTACTGCTAGCTGTTCTCGAATTTGCTCATATTTCTCCTCCTTTCCAAGTTTTGCCAGTCTCAGGCATTCCCTGTTCTTGTCCCAGATCACTGTCGGGTCCATTTGTGAAGAGTAGATCTGGCTTATATTTATTCCCATTTACTATGAATTTTGGTTCATTTTCTACGTTCCAACCTGCTGCTTCTGCTTTTCTCTGGATAATGTGACATAGGGAGTCGTGTCTATTGATTCTTTGCTTCTTCACGGCCTGGCATGCACCAGATATGTGCCCTATGGTCTCAACTGTCATCCCACATCGCCTGCATTTAACATCTGGGATGTTTCGTGTTCTGCTGATTGTTTCCCTTGTCGGAAAAGTGTTTGTCCGTAGTTATAGCGCCGTTGTGAATTCTGCTGGTGACAGGATGTCCTGCTTCAGCCAGTGGTTGGAATGTGTTTCCTTCGCCCATGTGTCGACCCCCATTCCCTGTGTTTGTAGTTCAGCCCAATCAATGATGTGTTCTTTAGGTTTCTCTACTGGTGTGATTTTAATGTCAAGGACATTAATTAGAGCTTGGGTGGAGGGATCCTCCGTTTGCAGCAATTTGGTCATCAGTCTATAGTCATTGTATGGTATTCTTTGCAGTAGTGATGTTATGCCCAACCCACCCTGTGAAGTTCTGGCGTACATGATATGGTCTGTGGTGGTCTCATGAAGGTGTAGGTCATGTTTAATGTGTGCCCTGATAACCCTGTCATATGTTCTGAGAATGTCCTGTGAGGGTGAGGTGAGGGATATGGTGGCCTGTACTTGGGGTATTACTGTACTCTTCCAAATTTCCAGCTTCTGTCTTGGTTTTAGCAGGGCTCTGCTAATTCTCTCTCCCCAAACTTCTATTTGCTCTGTCATTTTCTTCGCTTTTATCCCACGCCATGGACCCACCTCCTTTCCTAGATATCTCGTGGTCTTATTTGGGGAGACCCAGTTAAGCTCTTGGTTATATAACTGGTATGGCGGGATGTTGTTAATGACCTGTGTTTTCGACCCTGTGTGCATGTGAAATGCATAGCTCTTTTTGGGGTTCAGCTGAAGGTGTACCGTGTCACAGAACTGTTGTACTAAGCTCAGGTTTGTCTTCATACCCTCAACACTATCCGAAAGAATGACAGTGTCATCTGCATAGCCCATCGCTGAGACTTCAGCTTGCTCACACCTCCAAGGTTTTCCTTCTTTTTCCAGCAGGTGGAATAGCGGATCTAAGGCTATATTGAATAGGATGGGTGACAATGGATCTCCCTGCTTCACTCCTTGATTGATATGTATCGGTTTACTTTGCTCACCTCCTATTTCTATCTGTGTGGTGGCCTCTGTATAGAGGTCGTCAACAATTCTGATGAACCTTTTTGGACAGCCCAATCTATCTAGCCCTTTCCTTACTAGGTCATGCGAGACTGTATCAAAAGCCTTTGCCAAGTCAAGCAGTGCCACTGCCAGCTGCCCTGTCAGTGTTCTGCTAATTCGGTATTACTCTCATGGAAAAAGTGTGTGCCAAGGACTACTACACAAAAGGACATGCATTGCTTATGTCCAGACTTTGCTAGCAGAGGCGATCACCTATACTCGAAAAGTGCTGTTATTTTAATGGAATCAACTAATGATAGGCCCATCATTGTTTCATACAATAGTATTGCAATGTAATAAGTCATATGAGTAAATAAGGGAGTCCATGCCCACAGAGCAACCTGTAAGTAAAGTACCCGTAATATGCTATATTACATGACTAATAACAATTTCAAATATATGAATTTGTTGAAAACTTACCAAATACAGATTAATCCGACATTCGCGCCTTCTTGATCGACGTCTGAAGGAGTACTGCATTCTTTTGCTGATCCTTCTCCAAGTTATGCAGACCACTCAGAAGCAAATTTGCCAGGTGTCGTCGGAGCTTTTCACATGTGTTCAAGTTAGTGTAGTCCTCCATCACCTGCAGAATCATCATTAGTCTCCTGCAGCAGCAAGCCCTGTACCTGGCCTTTTTGACAAAAGCCTGCCCACACTGCAGGGGTGAGGAAAGTGGAAATTTTTTGGTCGCCTAACGGGCTAGTAAATTTTGAAATTTACTCGCCCAGACAGGTTTTTACTCACCCAGACAATAATGAAGTTCGCAACACAAATACTTACAGTAAAACAATTTTATTCATGAAATAATTGAATAAAGCAGTGTCCATGCATTATACAGTCTCAGAGAATGAACAATGCATGATGTGACCCTTAGATGTTTCATGATGCTTGATGGTTTCAAGCTTGAAACTTCGGTTCCCCTGTACCCACGTTTCCACGCCGTATCGCTGACCCACATCTTTCGCATACGAGCAAGCATCACAAAACATCGCGTTCTGTGTTTCATCCTACCTGAGCCAGGGCCTGTTGTTCTGCCAAGACGCCAAAAACTTTCTCTCCCTTCCCTGTTCTTCATAAATCTTGTTGTAATTGGCCTTTTCTTCAGTTGTTTTGGTTTTTTTGGGAGGCGGCTCACTAACATTCGTCAAGAATCGCCACATGATGAAAGATGCGATAGAACGCAGACGACAAATTATTGCTTTCTGATTGGTCAAATGGCCATTGCTTACAACAGAAATGAATTCTGATTGGTTGCGACTAGCCATGATCATGGTTATTTTTAGCCCGAAGTTTCTTCGGTTCGTATTATGGTTATTGAGCGCGACACGTGGACTTAGGCACCCGAAATAAAGACGCTGAACAACGCAAAAACATTTGGTCGCCAGTCGGGCGAGTGCTTTTACCATTTTTGGTCGCCCGGACACATTTTTTGTCGCATCGGGCGACCGGGCGAGTGCTTTTCAGCACCCCTGCACTGCACAAGGTCAAAGGTGGTTTGATGGGGGGTTTTAAGAGAGCCTCGAGAAACTTCTCTGATGAAGGCGCTGACATCAGTGGGTACCTCGCACTTCTTCTCTAGCCACCCTGCCACATAGGCTGCACTGCTCTGCTCCTGGATGGAGAGTGAAGGTTCAGTGCAGTCCTCAATGAAGGCAGCGTCCTCAGCATTGATGGCAGTGGCAACACAGGTGTGGGGCGTGGTCTCCACAGTGACTTCCATGGTCTCCAGGTAGGAAGCTGCATACCTGGCGAGGCGTTTTTTGCAGGCAGTCAGGACATCCCCAGCAGTCATGAAAGCATTCGCACCTGTCGATTGCCTGTATACGGAGAATTCGCCCTCAATCCTGTCACTGAAGCTCCCGAAGGAGTACATACTGGAAGCCAGCATGGGTCAGCAGGTGTGAACAAATGGAGGCCAGGCCTTGCATAGTCTGCACAAGGGGTTTCTTCGTGTCATGGGTGACACACTGCTCTCTGCTTTTCCCATGACCAGAAGGGGCTCGCTGAAAGATCTGGTGATAGTTGGACAGGTTGGTGGAGGTGAGGTCCTGAACGCGCCGGTTTGAGTCATTCAGCCTCGCATCTTGTCCTTTCCTTGACACATTCACAACATTCCACCAGTTGAGAACAAATTGCACAAAATCAGCTGTATCGCCACACTTCTGGAGCCTGAGGGCAGCTTCAACTTTCTCATTGAAAACTTTCAACACATGCTGGACGTTCTGCAATTGAAGCATTGACGGTCGAACAGGTGCCTCTGTCAGGGGCGAAGTTTTCAAGACGTTCTCCTTCTCAGCATCGTAAAGCTTTCTGACGTCGCTGAAGGAGCCGGTCGAGGAGTCGAATGTCAGCTTCTGGCAGGCCTCTGAAAAGAAATATGAAAAATACATGAGAAAAATTGTAATTAAATAAAATAATAAATAAGTTTTAACGGTTATGTTGTGAATATTTTTCATTAGCATGTCCGTCAGTTCCCCCCAAAAATAAGGAATTAAAAAAAAATGTTATAGGTCACTGATTTGTCATCTGCTGGACTTTTATTTTTGCCTTTTTTTAAAATATACAGTAGAACCTGCGAATAGCACCACCCCTAGGGACCAAACAAAAAGTGGTGCTATTCCGAGGTATGGTGCTATTTGGAGGTTCAACAATTCTCATGGTCAAGGACACATTTTGAAGCACGCACATGCAAATGTGGATAGTATAGAAGAAGAAATGAGAAAATAAATAGAAAGGGACACAGAACAATTGTAAAAATCATTCATTATTTTATTTTATACACACTTCAGTGAAGTTACAAATAGTTTGGCAAAAAGACTATGGAGATCTGCATTAGTTGGGTAAGAAAAAGTCACTGATGGTCTTCTGGGTGGCTTAGGATTTTTCCTTGATACGGATTTCTTCCACAGAACTCTTCAGTTTCATGGCTTGTTCCACCACATCATTGTCCCCCTTCACAGTGGCAAAGGTGATGAGCTTCTTCACCTGTTCCAGAGCTTCCTTGGAAGACATGATGATGGGCTCTGGCTCTTCCTCCTCAGGCTCTGATTCAGCATGATCTGCAGGGTTGTCAGTGGTGAAGGTGAAGGCAGGCTCTGTCGACACAGTAGCAACAGCATCATCCATCTGGACGAAGTGCTCCCAGGTGTGACCACCCAACAGGTGGTGGTACGGCTCCTCCAAAGAAGGAATGGGCTCCTCCTCAATGGTGCTCCTGCTGGTGGAACCCACAGTGGGCAAAGCACTTTGCACATGTTGACGGTTTCACAGAGCACCAGGCATTGCTCAGCCACCTCACAGCATCAAGCAGAGTGATCGACTTAGCCAGCTGCGAGGCTGTGCTGACTTCATCCATCTCCACCAAGAGATGACGAAGCATACTTTTGCGGTACAGGGCCTTCACCTGAGCGATGATCCCTCCATCAAGTGGCTGAAGCTTGCTTGTCGTGTTTGGAGGCAAAAAAGTCAGCTTGATGTTTGAGAGCTCAATGTTGGGGTGGGCTGCACAGTTGTCAAGCAGAAGCAAGATGTGACGACCCTGTGCTTTCATTCTGTTGTTGAGTTTCTTCAGCCAGGACGAGAAGATTGTTGCTGTCATCCAAGATTTTCTATTCCACTGATAGTCTACCGGTAGACTGCTTTTTGACTCACATGCGAAGCAAAAGTGAGTCTATGTACTGAGCCGTGCTTTTTTTGATGTGTTTGAAGCAGCGAGGGTTTTCGGATAAAAATTTTCCAATCCGGAGGGGTTTCAACTTTTCCCCTGTGGCAGAGCAAGCCAGCAGGACAGTCATTCTCTCCTTGGCTGTTTTGATTCCCTTCTTGTCGTCGTTCTTGTGCACCAAGGAGATCGTGGGGAGGCTCCTGTAGTACAGGCCAGTTTCGTCAGCATTGAACACATCCTTCAATGTGTATCCAGAACATATGTCAGGAAGATGCTTGGCCCAGTCGTCAACAGCACTTTGAGGGACCTCGGCTGACTCTCCTGGAAAAACACACACGCACAAAAAAAAATAAAAAATGTAAACCTAAGATATCATCTCCATGGAATCTTGTGGACAATTAATCATCAAATCGAATAATAATTCCTTCACTCAGATTTCATGTTTATGATATATGTTTCATTAAACAATTGTTATAAAAAAATAAATACTAAAAACTTACCACAAAGCACAGCAGCTGAGACGTAACTCTTCTTCCAAGAAGCCAACCATCCATTGGATGCTGAAAAGTCATCCAGCGAAAGTTCCATGGCCAGCGTCAGTGCCTTTTCCTGTGAGAACACAAAAACAAATCTGTATTAAAAAAACATTTAACACACACAACAAACAAACAAAAAAGCGAGAGTCTGCATCACAAACTGGCAGACAATTTCCAGGAAGGCGTAAAAATCAGTAAGCCTAGGCTACACAAACAATATCCGCCTTTGCCCAAACTGACAGAATTTCCGGGCAGCAAAATGTAGGCCTACAGCTAGCGCTTTCAGAATTCATTGTTACGATGTCTCTGAGCTAAAGCAATGTTTACATTTTATTTTCAACATCAAATTCAGAATTTGAAAACGTATGCTTACCTGGATTAGTTTCCCGGAAATTGGCAGGTTTCGCGCTCGCATTTCACTGAACCAATGCCACACATCAGCGCTAGACAGTTCTTGCTCTGCAACTTTCATTGTGTTCTTTGCCACTTCCTTTGTGGCAGCAGCAATCTTGTCTCTCTGCTTTGCAAAGGTCTGAGCACTAACTGGTGGAGGCATGTTCATATTTTGGAGGAACCTCTTCCCCTTCCGATAGTGACATCCAATGCTGAATGTTGCAGCTGCAAAGCGAAGATTAGTGTCCTCAGCACTGGACTTCAGAACAGACACATTTTCACAAATGTCACATGTGAAAGTCACAGTGGTGGAAACCCCCTGTCTTGCTTCAGAAACAGTGCATGCAGTGTTCTTGCATTCTTTACATGGGAGATCTTTGATGAAGTCTACTAGTAAAGTAATATCCATCAGTCTATACCCATACAGTTCATCTGGCAGCGGAATTTCACAGGAAGCCAGAGTAGATGCCTAAGCATGGGTGTCACATGATGGCGTTTCCCCTTCCTCAGCACGAGACGTGCTGCGCTGTTTTGATGACTGTTCCTGTCTCCTCCTTTCTCGCCCTCCTGCACGGTCACGGGCCCCATGGAACCATCGCTGTATGGTTTTTTGGATCTCCTGGTCCGTGGTGCCCGCGAACAGTGACTGCACAGCATCTGTGGAAGGAAGAAGGGAACAGCTAGCTATACAGGGCTGTACTGCTTTAACTCATTGGAGTCGCATCGCAAGGATGCTTGCGATGTCATCAGAAAATTCCTGTATTCTCCTCGACGGTCTAAGGGAAACAACTCCTGTTTAGCAAAATTGACAAAGTAAGCACAAATTATCAATTTTCACTGCCAGTTCTCAGAAGGCTACTTCAAGGCAATAATTTCCAGATCCAGCACCAGTAAATGGACACAGTGCTTTATATTTGACGGTGTGAGCATACGCTTCCTGGTTTGATCCCAGGCTGGGCCATAGGACATGGTATAATATCACACCAAAACAGGGTATTTCCACTCGAGACCACGCACCGGAGTTTCCTCCGGGCACTCTGGTTACCTCCCACATCACAATTTTAAATATTGTGATGAATGATAGGTTATGTTGGACTTTCACTGCATGAATATGAAGGCAGTGATTCTATTGAACATCAAAGGAAGAGAGCAAGAGTGTCACTAAAGCCAGACTGATTGTTGGGGTTCGACGCCTTGGCATACGTCTCTAGCTCTACCTGGATAGAGACAAGGGGTGCTTAGCACTTAGAACTCGCCTCAGAATGGGTGAGGATACGCACTATATAAATAACCACAAATCAATCAAAATGTATACATACCAAACATGGTTCTCATCAGATGTTTGTACTGGTCAAATCGCTGCTTTTGGCTGCTTCCACTGAGTGAATACAGTTCACTCAGTTGTGGGGCGATGAGGTTCTTTAAAAAGCGCCGTGTCGCATCCACAGCGTTCACCCCTCCAATCCGTCTGAGGTACTGAACCTGAAACATAAAACCAATTTCTGGCATTGATACAATCTCTAAGACAAAGTAATATACTACCAAACCAAATTCGCCAACTGCTTTGCAAAACTGAAAGTAGAAGGATGGTAGGCAAAAGAAAAAACAAAACAAAATAAACTTTGTACAAAATATGTTATAAATTCCTGGTTTGCGCAATACAAGTACCGTAATTTTCAGACTATAAGGCGATACTTTTTATCAAAGTTTCAGACATGCGTCTTATATTCGGTTGCATCTTGTAGTCTGAAAATTACTGTACAATAAATTTGACCACATACGTGTTTTGCTCTTGCAGCGCCATTTTCCAGCTGCTGATCTAACTGGCACAGCTGATCTTGTGTGGTCACTGGCATGACCACTGCGTCACATTCGTCTGGAACTTGTGGAAGGGGCAAGGTCTCCTGTGGGCGTTGTTGGGAATGTCGGAAAGCGTCTCGCACTTCTTCACGAAGCGATTCGTGAAGTTATATTAGTTTGTCCATTTTTTTTTCCAGTCGTGCCATGCGGCGGGTCAAATCTGAAACATGCAAATATCATGCGAGTTACAAAGAAGCCCAAAACTACTTCTGGATGCTAGTTCTTAATCTGTTCAGTAGTTTGTCGATGCTAATAAAAAAACGGAAGCAATAGGAATGTATTAATTAAGAAATAAATCAAAAACATACATTTATAACGAAGCTAAGAAATAAATAATATTTTTTTTTGTTTTGCCAGCACCTGTAAATGAACACAGTGCTTTGTATGTTACCATACTATTGATCCTCCCAGTCCTGGAACCTTAGGTTTTCTTTCTGGAAACTATCCCTTACTACAGTAGTGTGGCCCTTGGTGCACGCGATACATGGTCTTTAATACATAATCTAGTTTCGGGCCATGCAGGAGGATATGGGATAGGCCTTGCAATACAATAAGAATTTCAGTGACATGGCTATATTATTCCCCTTCAAGTACTTCTTTTGAATTAAAATACTGCAAAAAATTTACCTTCATTATTGGCTGCTTCCTGGTAGTAGGTTCCGCCTGAAACAACCAAACCGCCTGAAAGGTTTATACCTCAGAATGGTCATGCTGATACTTGCTTAAACTAGATCAGCACGATCTTCATGCATGATTGTGATATCTTAACAGTAAATGCATGACAGAACGCCATTTCATAAAGATAGTTATAAATGCCATTTTATCTGACCAATCACCCTTAACTCAGATAATGCTCCTGGGTAATACTCATGATAGGATTATTGGGTGTTTAATTGGTAGATGTTATTCCCCAGGGATACTCTATCATTTGGGCTGGGTCGTCAGGGGTTGTCTAGTTACACTGCTGTTCTATAGGCAAATGAGTGACCCATTCACTGTTGTCATTTGGAATGTTAGCATCACCACCTCATGTTCAGTTCCAACAACAAGTATTACCAGTTCACTGTGGGCTTTTCCCTTTTGTATATGAGTCATTCTTAGCTAGTGGAGACCAAATACAGGAATTTGATTCAAAAAACAAACTTATTAATAGAGTCCAATAACTTGTGCCATTTTGAAGAGATGTGTATCAACTATCTGAATAGGTAAGCAGTGAATCAGTGTCTATAATACTTTAGACAAAAAAAAATTAATTGTGGGGGGTCCCTGCACGGGTAACCTGCATGATGTTGTGACACCAATGCATGAAATTAATCACTAGAAATCTTTTTTTCACCCCAAAACTATTAATATGATTGGAGTACTCATTTATCCATCAGTGTGAATGATTTTAAAAGATAATGAGTGCAACTGGCAAGGGGTATGACGCAAGCAAATGTGTGACACCATGTGCAGGTTACCATCCCACTTATTTTTTTCCCTTTAGTCCAGATTTTTGTACAATCACAGTCATACTGAAGTCACATGATTTTCACATACAGACACTTGAAATATTTCAAGGATTACAAAATAACACTAATTATTTGATGAAAATTGGCTATTCAAATCAAAATGGTAACCTGCGCGATGCACGACACCACTGCATGACTGACATCAAAAGGACAGCAAAGACAGAATAATGAAGGGAAACAAGCAAAGCAAATAAAAACAAACAATGGAGTAGTTTTATCTTTGTATTCAGAATGGATGGATGGATGGTGTTTTACGGCCTATCAGCCTTTGTAGGCTATGTAAGGCCATTAAGCACGAAAATCACTAGAACAGTATAGAGTAAATGTTAAGGCAAGTCACGATGTCCCTAGTTGTTCGCCTCTTACGAATCGCGTAAGGAGACGCGGTGGGTCAATTCTTACCCCGAACCCACAGGGGGATTGTATTCACAAGAATTTGCAGATCAAAACTTAAAAAAATAATGTCCGCGCGCGTCAAAGTTGACGTCATGCAAAATGACGAAATCCCTGAAGAGCACAAGCGCCTCATCTGGGATCTGGGGGAAATGATAAGAATTTCCTTTCTTTCTGAGGAAGGAAACCTCCACTCCACCCTTGTCAGGTCTGAGAGCCTTCACCTGGAACAAAAAAGTGAAAATATGTTTACATTTCAACCTTAGCATTTTATGAAAAAGTGGTCCCCCACAAAAACAAAAACAAAATATTATTTTCACACATTTAACTGTTTATTATCCTCACAAAAAGTAGACACTTACACATCCAGCAAACTGCTCTGCCCCTGCCAGATTCTGCATACACCGTAGCCAGGACAAAATCCCCAAGCTTCACAGGCATCCTGTAACACACAACAGCACAAAAATCCTATTAATATTCACATTAAAAACAACAGAAACAGGAAACAAGGGCATCAACTACTTTAATGCTAATCAAACTAGTTATAATAATACCAAGGACTACTATAACCAGGACTGGCACAGGCTGATTTCTGGCACCGCCTGTGGGGGCCATTGATTTTCTTTTAATCTAACTATTTCAACATGACAAAATTGTCATTGAAGACTCTTTTTATATACTATTAATGATTACAGGCATTTATCTTTAAAAAAAAAAGTTTTTAAAGGGCTATTTTATGCTATTTTAACGGCACCTTCGCTCAGACACAAGCATTGAGAGCGGCCACTGTACAGAAATGTTTGATACATCAACCTTTTGTCTGTGGATCTATAGAGTCTAGACATGCATGCAAGCAAACAAACAACATACCAACACACGGACAGTCAGACAAACATACCAAAATACAGACAGACAAACAGACTGACTTACCAAAATACAGCAACTAGTGAGCAAGTCGGGCCTTCTTCACTGAAGTTTGAAGGAGTACCGCGTTCTTCTGTTGGTCTTTCTCAAGGTTCTGGATGCCATTCAGGAGAACATTGGCCAGATGATGAAACATCTTGGGACTGTCAATGTCAATTGCGCTGAAGCTGGCCACCGTCGACAGGACCCCAATCAATCTTTTTCGGCAGCATGCACGGTGACGGGCCCTCTTGGTGAAACAAACTCCACTTCTGACAAGTTGGAAGGTAGAGACATGTGGAGTTGTCAGGGAACCTCTCGAGACAGTCTCAATGAAGTCTTTCACATCACTGGCAACAAGTGGTTCTTCCTCACCAAATTTCACATCACCCACACACTTCATCTCGAGCCAGCCCGCCACATACGCTGCACTGCTCTCTTCACTTGGAGTTAGTGTCACACTACCAATGCACTTTTCAACAGCAGCTGCATCCTCCATGGTGATGGCAGTTCCAAGGCAGGTGTGCTGTTTGGGCTCCGGATGGACCTCGATGGACTGGAGGTAGGAGGCGGCAAATCTGGCTAGGCGATGTCTACATGCAGACATAACATCCCCTGTTGTCATGAAATTGTTCGCTCCAGTGGATTGACGGTAGACAGCGAACTCCCCCTCCAACCGATCGCTCTGGATCTCTCGCAGCAAGACGTACTCGAAATCTGCGCTTCCGAGTAAGTAGCGACAGACGGCAATCAGTCCCTGCATCGTTTGCACCAGAGCCTTCTTGGTGTCGTGAGTGAGGCACTGAACGCGACTTGCACCATGCCCAGAGGCTGCCCCCTGGAAAACTGCCAGGAACTTCTGAAGACTGGTGGACTTGTCATCCTGGACAGCTCGATGGGGATCCTTCATGCGCTGGTCCTGCCCTTTACCCGACACATTCACTACATTCCACCAGTCGAGGATGGTCTGGATGAAGTCGGCAGTGTCGTGGCATCCTTTCAATCGCAACGCAGCCACAACCTTGTCGTTGAACACCCTCAAAACATGCTGCACATTTTGTAGTTGCAACCTTGAGGGGTTCACGGAAGTGTGCGTGAGGGGCGTGGTCTTGAGTACGCTGTCTTTCTCCACCTCGTACAGTTCTCTCACATCAGCAAAGGATCCAGTGTGACACCCGATGGTTAGTTTTTGACATCTGTCGCTGATCCAGTTGTTCCGGATGCACTTCAGGAGATGCACTGTGTCAAAAAGGAGGAACCAGGAACGGTCATTCTCAAGTGGATGCTTGGCTACTGCAGTGGAATCAACTAGCCGATCAAATGAACTGCAGTACTGCTGATTGACCTTGTGGTTGTCTGTGATGGACCCGATGACACGCCCACCCGACTTCTCAACAGCAACTGCGGCTTCCATGACCCGTGCAAACTGGTATGCAGATGTCAGCTTGTGTACAGGTGTCACAGAAACCATGAGACTTGGCCCCTTGTGTAGAGCCTTCATCATGATGCAGAGCATGGAGGTGGCCCTGCAGTCTGGGTTGTTGTCAGCCATCCCACTCAACACTCCCCCAGCAAACGCAACAGTCGGCCGAATCTGGACTTCATCCACCAAGAGAAAAACATTCTTCTGCTGCGGCATCTGCAAGAGAATTAGATTAAGATCACTTTATTGCCTGTTTACATAGAGTAAAGTGTCCTGTTGGCTTGCACAATGGTATACAATAAAACAAACATTAAATACAATCAGATTGGCTGAATGCAAGAAAATATGAAACTATCATAGATAGCATGACTTAAAATAAATATACAATGAATTTAGAGCAGATGTCACGTCTCTTTCCCAACCCCCCCCCCCCCCCCCCCGCCACCCCTCTGGGCATGCCACTGGGCATTGGTTAGCAATAACAACAGCAAATAAAACAATGATGAAAAGTCAGGGATCATAGGATTGATATTCAACACAATTTTGCAAAAAAATTGTACTTGCAAACATGTGTTTTACTCGGGTATGGGGGGATGGGGGGGGGGGGGATCTATGTATACTCAGCACAACAATTAAAAGACAGCCAAGTTTGCTACTAATGAAACAGACGTACTTGTATAATGTCATTTGAAATACATCATTAATTGTCATGTACTTGAAAAAGTGGTCTTTCAATTGTTGTGCTGAGTATATATTAAATGAACAATACCTTTAACTTACCATCTTCTGGAATGTCTCCTTCAGCACCTGGGCCCGTATTCACAACGGCGATTTATCGGCGATTTATTTTAACCCCGATTTATCTCTAAACTCAGACGATTCCAACTGCCTGTTCCGCTCTCCCTTGGCTGGAAACCAGTATATATAGCAAAGCGCAACCTAGAATCCTCTGACGAGCGTACCTTATCTAACCGATCAAGATAACGCGGGGCTAGGGGATAAATCGAGTGTTAAAAAGATAAATCGCCGTTGTGAATACGGGCCCTGATCTCTATCCACTGACGATGTGATGTAACGCAGCTTTCTCTTGCTGGGCAGAGTGAGAAAGTCTCGTAACTGCTCGTAATCACACTGTGGGTATGACTCAAGTGCAAGGCAGTAGTCACTCATAGAGAAATCCTTGGGGCACAACAGTTCCAACTGTCGAGTCAAAAACACCAGTTTCTTCTCCCTCTTGCTGTCACCACAGTCTGCTGCCTGACCTTGCAGAACTGACACTACCTGTTCTAGCACTCTGTCCAGGGGAATAGCAAAGTTCACAGAGAAGTGGACGGCTTCAAAGAATTGAGAAAAGGATCGAAGACCGTTGTTGGGGTGAAGAGTCTTACCCAGTGGGACACTAATTCCACTCTTGTAAATTGAGCATGTCAGTGGTGAACACAAAGTCGGCTTGCTTTCCACAATCACTGTTAACTTGCATTCACTCCAGTTCTCCGACATGAAAAGGCACACAAACCTTCCATCAGATCTTGAAATCAGCAGGTTCTTGTATTTCTTGTGCAACTCACGGTCGGGTTGGAAGGAGTCCAAAGAAGTTATAGTGTCTTTCTGTAGAAAGTACTCCAACTGCTTCTCCTCTTTCTTTGCCGGGCGAGGTGAAGGCTTGGGGGTAGGAAGGCAAGATGTTGGCACATTCTCAAAAACACTTGGAGGAGTCGAAGGTCGGGTAGATCCCCCAGGAATCTTTATCATTGGAGTATCGGCAGGCCAATGTCTCTCACAAATCACAAACTTCTCAGGATCTAACTCGAAGTTTTCACGTGGTGGAAGAACATCGATCCACTTCTGCCGATCGAGAGTGTCTCTCGGCAAACGAAATACACGGCATTTATTTTCTTTGTTGTAGTTACCACTACACTTCACTACACCACACTTTTTAGGCATCTTTGACTGAGAAAAACTTGATAAAACTTTGTAAACAAGCACGATCCGCGTTGAATTGCAACCACGTTTGTTTGGACGAATCGCAATGTCCGGTTCATAACTCTACGAAAAACGATATAGTGCGGACGTACCATCATCGATACTTCATTCCAGCTTTCGCAAACAAACGTATTATCGAATCAAATGTATTTTCTTCAGTTGTAAAAGGATTTTGGTTGTAAATGAAGGAGTTATATTAAAAAAATAACCTTCATTTGAGACAGTCAAGTCTGCTCGTATTCTTGCGCCGCGTCACGGCTAAAAATAGACTTAGCCTGTCCAGCTCGCTCGCTGCGAACTGGCCCCCACAGGCGGGGCCAGGAATCAGCCTGTGCCAGTCCTGGTTATAGTAGTCCTTGAATAATACACATAGCCTTGAATTAGACCTTGACCGTCTGACAACCAAATCGACCAGAGGACTCCCCTTATGTGTCTCCTGCTACACCTGTAACGGTGGAGTACTTGTGTACAGGATTCAGAGTGCTGTCAGTTCAAAGCCTCCCGCAATGTACTGCACGTTTATAGTTCCCCTTGTAGTTAAGATTCTGGCTTTGTTGCATAATGCTATTAAATTTTTTGCACTTTTGTATTCTGTATGGTTGTGAGAGGGTAAAAAAAAAGAAAACTGTCATTTACCCAGCGCTGGTGATGGAAACTGCATCAGCATCAGGGGTGTCCAGGTTATCAGGGGTGCCATGGTCACCAGGGGTGTCCAGGTTATCAGGGGTGCCAAGGACATCAGGGGCGTCATGGTCATCTGGGTCAGCATTGCGCTCAGGGGCGTCGTGGCCATCAGGGTCAGCATTGCGCTCAGGGGCGTCGTGGCCATCAGGGTCAGCATTGGGCTCTGGATCTGTGAAAGAAAAAGATTCTGAACAACCACATTCATAACATCTGACTGATCCTGAGGAAAATAAATTTGTCATCAAACTCCACTGCATGTCAATAAGACATGATTCCACTTCCCTAAATTACAATTAATTATCTACTATATGAACACCCACATTTTATAATCAAAACTTACTTTTCTGACGCTTTCCTTGTCTGCGGACCTTGAGGCGGCACTCCCTCCACTCCCCGGTGAACTCCAGGTGTGGGCAGGTCCCCTCTTCTGTGATGCAGGCTTCGCAGAAGCAGCTGCGTTGTTTGTGATTGATGATATACTCAGACATTCCCCGGACACAGTGCAGGCTCCTGGAGCCTGCCAAGGCTTTTGTGGCCTTTGTCCTGTCGTCTCTCTCTCGATTGATCTCGTTCAGCGGAACAAAGTGAACACTCCGTCTTTGGTGGCAGTGTTCGCTGGAGTCCAAAGGTTTGGTGAGGGTCTTGCTGACTGATCTGTAGACAATCAAACAGCAAAAAACTAAGTTAACAAAATTGTTAGCATGTGAGGTCAGGTAGTAAACGGCATGGATAACAATTTACTATGACGCAGGCCCCAAGTGAAGAGATTCAATGCATGGAAACACAAAACTGGAAGTACCCTGAAAATAATAACATTTAAAGGCAAACATCTGTTTACTTACAGATAAAGGTCTTCAGCACATCTGATCACCACCTTCCTCCGGGTGATGTCCAGTTTGGTCATCCTCTTAATCACCCCAATCTCAGCATCGCAAGGACCCTTCCCATGTCGACTTCCGAAGAAATGCTTCTCTGTGGGAATGCCGAAGTCGACATGGGAGAAAGAGCAGTCGATGAAGTTGACTCTGCCCTTGTATTGGCTGGGACAGCCATCGGAGAAATGGACCACCTTTTCCATCTCTACTCCGCGCGATGCCAGATCTGCAAGAACCTAAACAAACAAAAAAGCAAAACACATTATACATAATACAATACTTGACAAAGCACTTGCATGTTGATGTTTTTTAAAGTGTGGAAAAGTAAACAAAAGGCAAATGAGTCTTAAAAACAGTGCTAAAAGAAATTAAATAAAAGGTAACCCACCTTAGTAACGAACCAGTGCACTGCATGGCTGTCATGGTTCAGGTCTTGGCTGATGAACACAAAACTCTCCTTCATGGCCTCTCCATCCTCTGGGCAGTGGAAGTAGGCCACAATGGGGTGGATGGTGATCTGCTGCTTCCCCCAGTGAGCAGACTGGGCCTCGTCTTGGAAGTAGCAGGAATAGTTTTCCGCGAAATCCATGCAGAGTACCACATACTTCTGAGGGAGGTTGCGGGTGACAAGGGAAAATTGCTTGTGTTGCCACTGAGCATTCGTCAGGTGCATGGCGAAAGTGTCCAAGTTGCGCTCCAACTCCGACACTAGCTGGTCAAATGGACCCTTCTCTTCCACAGGCCCCTTCTTCGTTGTAGTGGCGTCGATGCCTTGGCGGTTTTGGAAGGTCTGTTCCACCATCTTCCAGGTTGTCCAGGTCACCATCTTGTCGCCATATTCATCGAGTGCCTGTTGGAGATGTCGGCGAAGGCTGCTTACTCCACAGTTGTGACACTTTCTCTCACAGCATTTCTTGCTGGGGGTATGGCGGTCAGCATGCACAGGACAAGTGGTCATTTCCATAACTTGGTATTTGGACCCAAGTTTGCCATCCAACTGAAACTTGGTGAGAAACTTGTTCACCGCATCCACCTTGAGCTCCACGTTAGCACAATATTCGCACTTGCATGCTCTAATTTTCCCCTTCGCAATGGTCTTCGTTCGCTTTGGCTTCAGAGACGAGAATTTGCTAAATGAAATGCTGGTCTCCGGATGTTCTTTCAGGAACTGCTCATGGGTTTCTTTTAAGGTCTTCTCCATGAAGCGGGTGGTTTCCAGCGTTTTGGCGCTGATGTTTTGCGGCAGAGGGTCCTCTAGGGAGATATCGCCACGGCAGAAGAAAGCTTTGACCTTCTCCACCGTCTCAGCAGAATGAGCATCTGACCTCTTCTTGTTGACAACTTCGTCGCCGCCGTTCTCAACTGAGTGCATGAATGACCAGCCGAGACCCACGTTCCTTTTGATGTGAGATTTGGGGACCTTTGCTCTGAGTAGAGTGCGGCAGGCCTGGCGTACCTTCTGTCTCGCTATTTTTGCTTTTGACTTTTTGAAGTTCTTGCAAGTTGCCTCTAGCTGCTGCTGAACTTCAGCTGATGACTGGTACAGCTTCCGCATCTTTGTTGGGTGAATCCCGACTTGCTGTAAAGCTGCTCGCTTTCGTGGCGATTTTGTATTCACGATGGTATCAACCACAGCGGCAAATTTCGAAGGAGACTGGGGCAAGGCATCTCTCACTTTCTTTGATGCTTTCCGTCGTGAGCTGGGGTTCGAGTAGCCTCCTCCTGTCGCAGCTGGTGAGGAAGGGGCAGGTTGTGATGGTGCTGATGCCACTTGTTTTGCTGCTTTCATTGCTTGTCGTTTCTGTCTCCTTTTCATGTTCATCCATGCTTTCTTCTGAGATGTAAGACTCGCCCTGTACTTTTGCTGTCTTGTGCAATCCTTCTGCCGCTTTTCCTCTGTAGCTTTCCGAGTCAGCTTCTTCTTCGGTTTAGCAGGTAGGTCTTGCTCTTTGCACTTTTGACGGTAGCGCTGTGATCGCACCCTAGCCTGCTCCTTTGCCAGCGCCTTTTTCTCTTCATTCATTGCATCTTTGCACTTCTTGATTGCCACATTCTCCCTCTGCCTGTACTCTGCCCACTTTCCTAGCTCTTTCAAACGCTGCCTGTACCTCCTCATTTTCATAGCAGCTTTGCTACAGGCTGGCTCCTCTGTAGCAGATGACTCAGATGAAGGGGCAGGATTGACAGGTTGCTGCTCTTGCAAGGCACCTTTCCTTTTCATTAGCATTCTCGCGGAGACCCGGAGATTGCCGTCAGGCGGAGCATCTGTTAAGCACACAAACAACAGACATAAGTATCACAAAAAGGCAGATGTATAATGTAAAACCATCATTTTTTTTCAGGGAGATAAAACCCAAACAACCTCCTTTAGGCTATTAGTATGCCGCTTTACACCTGTTATAAGTTTTACCCCCACCCACCACCCCCACCCCAAAAACAAATATTAGCAAAAGAACAAAAACAACAACAACATATGCACCAATACTCAATCACACACACTGTACCTTTAGTGCTCATGGCCCTCAGTTGAAAGATGAGCAGAATCTGTCCCTTGAAAGGAATCTGAAAATGATGCAATTGCGTTAATTACCATATATACTATTAAAAAACTACATTGATCTAATTATTAAAAATTTATAGACTGAAGAGCAAATATAGCAATGCAACTTCATCAGCTTTCATGTCTTGATTTTGGGTTTTTAAAAAGTTTTGGAAGAATCCTCAAAACAAATAGCGTCACGTGTTGAGCAGGTTACCAGTTTTAATTTTGTTTAAATTCTCTTCTCAACCTTCAAAATTCCCATGGCTGTAAAATAACTTTGATTCGTAAAAACTTTAAAAAGTGGAAATCTTTATTATTACATCTTGAGAACTCACCACATGAGTCAAAACTGTCATACACATTACAAATTTGAACTGAAAACTAGTAAACAAAGACTTTAGAAAAGATAATAACGAGTCTGTTCACAACATAACGCCACAACACAATTCCTCATTGAAAGTCATGCTTTAAGCATTAAATATGTCAATTTTAGTATTAAACAGTTTTTAGATGTATTCTAAATGTAACAAACACATATTTAAAGAAAAGCAATTGCATTGGGAATGTATATATCATTAGATACATACTTCAGTCTTTCGACCATTTTAAATGGTTACATTTTTTCCATTTAAGCACATCTGTTGGACCAATGTACTTATTCTCACAGTCCAAGTTTAGCAATGGACATCAGAAAACTTAAAAGTGAAGTCAGAAAATAAAAATAATTGAATATACTCTTTGTAAACCCCAAAAATTGAATTCTGATCAATGTCTGTTCACAACATTACACCGTTACAAACTTTTTTAAATAAAAAGTGACAAATTTTAAATTCGGAATCAGGAACAATGTTTCAGAAGGTGCATAAGGAAGACAGCTACATTTTGCACTCCTTCCCATGCACACCATGCTCTTATTACGTGCAGTAAAAAAAAAAGTGCGTGTTTGTTCATAACATAACACCATTTTGTTCACAACATAACACAAAACCAATTTTTAAAAGTGTGATGAAACAGTTCCTGATCACCAAAACATTCAATTTAACAAAACTGAATATTCTGTCAACATTGATGTATTCATTAAAACTTAAAATAGCCATTGAACATTTGTTGCTCTTGTAATGCACTTTAATGGTGTAATGTTATGAACTGGATGGTGTATTGTTATGAACTACATGAAAGATCTAGAAAAACAAAATTTTGGTTTGATTCTTGTACAAGAATGTTTATAGTAATAATACATGTAGAATGAAATGGTGGTTTGGTTTAATTATTGTTTGGCCTTCTGTATATAGCTAGATAAGTTTGTTTGCAACATTACACACACAGATGTGTGCGTAATGTTGTGAACAGAGTGTGTTTTTCTAAAAATGTGCCTAAATGGAATCTTGAGAGTGTGTCTGTGTTCAACAATGTAGAACTTAACCAGAAGGTTTTAATTCTTTATCCCCACCAAGTTTTAAAGTTGATTTTTGTGGTTTTTGGATGTTCACAACAGTAACACCATTCTTAATTCCACTTGCCATTGTTTTCCTCACTAAAAGTACATGCAGAGTGTGATTTCAGTCCTGACAAAAAGACCACAGCAAAGCTGAATAATCAATAGTCCTATATACCAACAACTTGATAACATAATAATGCACACACCATCTGATTTTAGCTGTTTTCCCTCAAAATTGAGCACTTTGGTCTGTACACAACTAATAAGGCCCAGAACTTGTTTTCATTTTATTCATAAAATATA